>PVIU01020896.1:0-32884 GCA_004026605.1 Ondatra zibethicus | reverse complement strand
TTCTGCATATATTATCTTTTTGAGAACCGAGTCTTTTTGAATGCACTCCTTCCTAGGCCGGGAGGGATGGGGGCGGGCCTTGGACTTCCAACAGGGCAGGGCACCATGCCCTCTTTCAAGGAAGAAGGGGGAGGGAGGAGGGGTGAGGGGGTAGTGGGAGGGGACCGGGAGAAGGGGAAGAAAGGTAAAAATTTTATTTCTTTAATTATGTTCTTGAATGGAAAAAATAAAACAAAACAATGTATGGAAAAAAAAACCAAAAAAAAAAAAAAGAAATAAAGTTTAGCCACATTTATTTTCTCGAATGGGCTTTGCTTGGTGGTGACATGCTCCAGCTCCTTTAAGAGAGGTTTTCTTGATTCAGTGATAGCAAAAAAAAAAAAAAAAAAAATCTGCATCCTTTTGAAATGCTAGCTTTCTGGGCTGTGCCTGTGTTGCCAGCATGAACTCTAACTCTTTTGCAGGAGTTCCAGCTGTGTAACATTTAAATGGGGTTTGTAATCAGAGTGTAACAACTTGCTTAAATAATAACATAGACTGGTTGTGTGCCTAAAAATGGGGCTGTGAGCATGACTCTCAGAGGCAGAAAACAGCTCTGCCATGCTACAGTGGGTCGGGGAGCAAGCAGATAGTGCCATAGTTCCCTAGCAATGGTGCCACTTAAGTTCATAAGAAGCACCTAGCATTTTAAGAATCAGTCCTGGTCAGAAAATAATTGCAAATACACAATAAAAACAAATCCAGATAGAAAAGACCTCTAAATGGTCACAGTGTTTGATAAATGTATGTAGGCTTGGGAGGGAGAAGTAAAAAAGTAAAGAAACTGTAAATGTAATATAAAAGAGTACCCAAAGTCATACATTAAAGGAATAAAGATAATAAAGTAAATATTAAAAGGTAATAGAGCCAAAAAATAATAAAAAGCCATGTAAAGATAAAAAATACACAGAGATTCTAGTTTATGTAGATTATAGTGTTTTCTTTGAATTTTTTGACTTCAGAGAAGCATTTGATTATGTGATTGCTAAGTTAAATCAACATATATACCTTAAAGTTATCTTATTTTAAAATATGGATCTGAGAATATATTACTTTGGAAAAGAGGTTCTTCTTTTGTTTCCACAAAGGATGAGAACCTGTGGATTGCTTCCAGACTAATGTGGTTTGGTGGACCAAGACCCCTGAATGGTTGCCTTTCACTCTTCAAAAAGTACTTTGTCCAATAATAGAAGGAAGCAATTTAGAGAAAACTATGCTCATGTACCCAAATATTGTTTATAAATGTGTATACATATAAACTGGATGTGCTATGGAGATAGATACTTTTCATTGGTATGGACCTTGGTTTATTTATACAAATTTTGAGGTCAATTTTGTTATACAGTGTATATGTATATTTCTGCTCTTGATTATGGTGTTATATTTGTGCAGCTCATTTAAAATGTAATGTATAATTAAGAAATATAGGTTAATAGATAATCATCTATAATAGTCACCCTTGTAATCATGTTAGTTAGATTTTCTAGATGTAAAGAGATGTATTTGAGATGGATAGGTATTCTTCAAACCTTTCAAAGACTACAGAATATGGCATTTTAAATGTTTTAATAACTTAGGACAGTGAAACAATTATACTTCTGGCAGCACCAGTCTACTTCAAGAGGAAGATGGGCATCCAAGAGGCTTCTTATGGAGTCTGTTAGCCTTTTGGGCAAGAAACTATTCTTGCCTGGACTCCTCTATGATATGCTATAGGAACTGGACATTCAGGACCCACAGATAAATGACTACTGAAATTGCCTAAAGAAGGTGAGGCGGTCATTTAGGGTTTCTGTTTCATAAAAGAGTCTTCTAGAATTCTGCAGTACACAAAGAAATGTGACTGACAAACTGCCAATATAGGTGGAACTGACTTTGAAATTTCCTGCTTCATAAAAATGTCTGCTGGATATTATGGGTCTATAAGCTAAAGATGTATGCCCCAACAGTACAAAAGAACTTTGGGTGACTGTCTAGGCACTGAGATGTCTGACAATTCTAAAGTTTTGGAATTTGTTTACAATGAATTATTGTTTACTTATGTAATATTATATCCTTCTGGAGACTTTGATGAAGTTGAAAAATAGATAGTAATAATATAGTTTTCCTAGTTATGATAAAAGATAAAGTTGATATAAATATTGTAACTGCAATTCTTGTTTGATACCTTTTTCTGTGTTAAAATTAATACCTTCCTTTTTATTAAAACATAAAATGGGAGATGATGTGGGATTTCCCTCTCTATGCTGTGAATACCATTAGTTAATATAGAAAATGTCTTGGCCTGTGATAGGGCAAAGGAATAGAGGTAGACAGGGAAAACAAAACTGAATGCTGGGAGAAAGAAGGAGGAGTGAGAGAGAAGCCATGTAGCCTATCTGGAGAAAGATGCTGGAACCTTAACCAGTAAGCTACAGCCAAATGGCGATTCACAGATTAAGGGAGATGCGTTAAATTATGATGTAAGAGTTAACAAATTAGAAGCTAGAGCTAACGGGCCAACCATTTGTTTAAATAATACTGTTTCTGTGTGATTATTTTGGGGCTGAACAGCTGGGCACCTACAAGTGGCCTCTTTCATCAATCAACAAGTTTTGACAAAAAAAATGTTTAGGTATAAAAATTTTTACTAAGGTGGTTTAGATAATGAAACATTGTATCTTACTTGACAAATGCAAATGAACTGGGAATTTTAAGGGTAATTCTTATCTGAGAGTTTTTCTTATTGTGCATAGTTTTACTCTGTTAGAGATAAATCCTTTCTTTGTATTGAGACAACAAGAGGCAATATTGTGAAATATTCCTTCAAATTGTGTAAACATGCATCACTCTGACAGATTTAATAAAATGTATAATGACCAATATCTAGACATGGTTTATAGGCTGAGAAAACACTGGGAAAAGAAAACAAATATCCCCGAAGACACAGAACAAGCAGGATGGGACATAAGTAGAGGAAAAAATAAAGCCAAGAGGCAAAAAGTAAATCAGTAGAAATATGTTAACTTTTAAGAACTACTTAGAAATAAGCGTATGTTGTCAGCTTAGCTTTTATATTTAATAACATGTCTTCATAGGGTTTTTTGTTACGTGGAGGCCCAAAGAGACATCTGTTTTCAATATACTCTAGGATATTCTATTGCTAAAATGTCTTCTTCCCATATAATTACTTGATTGGTCACATTTTATGATTCTGAATTATATTCCATTTTATTGACATATACAATGAATATTGTACTTCCTTTTGTTTTCTATTTGTGTACAATTTGTTCATTGAATCAAGAGTTTTCAGACAATATATTTACTTATGAAGTGTTCCTTTTTTTAAACAAGAAAATATTTTTTCTTTCCCAATCCAACTATTCTAAATATACTGACTATATGCTTAGTTCTAATTATATGCACAGTTATCAATGGATAAGAATGTATTTTTGCTAGTACTTTTTTCTTCTTTTGAATAGTTTTCTTCCTCTGTTTCTAAGTGTTTGACATTTTATATTTTAAGTAATAACAAAATTTAAAACTTTTGTTATGTTATTGTTCTTTTGAACAGGAATTTTGCACTGAATTTATTTCAGATTCTTGAAATTTCCAGAACTTGGGAGTTCAGGTAATATTTCAGTTAGTATGTTTTCTTTATGTTCAGCTTTTTCTCATTTTTTAGAAAAATCCATATTATAAGTATATGTTAATGCAATTGCATATATGTTCTGCCTCTGTTGTTCATTCTTTTCAATTTTTTTTAATTTGTCCTAAAAATATAAATAATGGATATGTTTTATTTTTATTCCACTTTATCTTCTTCCCTCTCACACCAAATTCTTAATGCCATACACTGTCCAATCATCCTTCTCCAAATGTAATTCTGTATAGTTGACAGGTGTGTTTATTTTTGTTTGTTTGCATGAACAAGATTTGTGTCTCATTTACTTAATCATAGAAGTTTATGAATGATTTCATGGCTAAAGATAATGGTACACACTTTCCCAGCAAACATCAACTACTAATATCCAGTCTATGAGAAGGAAAGACTCATCAATCCCTTCTGATGGTAAAATGTCAGTGGTCCAATCTTGTGCAGATCTTATCCAGTTAACCACAGTAGGGAAGTCAAGAGTGCAGTTATCATGCTCATAATCCACACTTTCAGGCAATCCTTGCTATCCTCTGGTTCTTATTTTCTTCCTACATCCTAATAAGCAAACATTTTCGAACCTAAATCATATGGTAGGCATGTCCTATTGATGATAATTGTTTGTATTCTACAGTTATTCTTAGCACTTTGAAGAGCTGTGAACCTGTACATTACGTACAAACCACTATAAAAAGGAGTTTTGCTGATGAAGGGTGACAGTATCACAAATCTCTATGTATAAGTAAACCAATTAGAAACCAATTTGATATTAGTTGTAATTTAACTAATAGGGTATATAACTTCTCCAGCCATGGGTACTTGACTGGCCTCACAATATTGATACTTGACTTCTACGTGAGTGGGACACAGTCTATGGACAAAGTTCTAGGTTAGTCCTGTGATTGGGAATATTGCAAAAGTTACAAAGTCCACAGCTTAGCAAGATTTTGATAATTTTCTGCTCCACTGGGACTTTGAAGAAAATTTTCCAGAACTGTAAAAGTTAGCAGTTCAAGAGGAAACTTTCAGCTGAATCCTATCATCATTTCAGTATGTTCTGCAATCAAAATTCTTTGAGCATTTAGCAATAGGGGTTAATGATCTAGTTCTGGTAAACAAGCAAGAAAACTGACAATAGCATCTAATTGTTTTATTATGTCAGGACCTCCTCCCGACTAGAATCTTTGTTTTATAATAGTTGGCTTAAAGAGGACAATTATTCACATCATGCAGAGTGCTTCCTTGATTCAGATTTTAATGACAGAGTTAGAAAACAATGTGTCTTTCTAAAGTTTTGATGTTGTTATTCAACATCTTTTTCTCTCTGCTCTTCCCTGCCCTATCCTTACTTAAAAATTTTGGGCCAATGGTATTCTTGCTATCTATTTTCATAGCACATAAATTCTACTATCTCCTCCTTTTCTTATGTTCACTTTCTAGTTCCCTTCTAACTTCCACCTTAAAAGCTCTAGATTTAACACTCAAATCAGACTTTTCAAAATTAGTATCTACTTATGAGAGTGAACAAATGACATTAGTCTTTGTTACTCATAAGTTTTGTTGCCCCATTCTTTTTTTATTATTGTTACATATGTATGGTATACACACAAATTAACACACTCACATGCATACACACACAATCAAATATATATATATATATATAAAATCTGGTTAATTCTGTTTTTGTTGTTTGTGTACATATGGTAGAGGACTAATTTCTCTGTCAGATCTGATACATCTACAACATAACTTGTTCACCTATGGCTTAGAGAACTTTATCAAAAATGGGCAGAGAGATTGTAAATGCAAGAATACCAGAAGATCCTGTTATGAAATAATATGTACTAGAAATTGGCTGTATAAACAAGACCAGAAAAAACGTAATATGAAGGAAAATGATAGAGAGAAAAGGAGCAAGTTTTGCAAGGTTCTACCCCAAGACAAATAACTACAGTCAGTTAATAACTGATGGGAGATGGATAATAAGACTTTATCAGTAATTTAATAATGACTAGAGCAACATGGCCAACATAATACTTTTCTTACTCCACATACTCTTCACTTTCTTCAAATATATATTTTTATATATGATATATATTACAAAAATATATATTCAAAAATTAATTATTGATAACTGCTTAATCACAATGCTGTTCCAATTAATATAATGCTACTTTTCATTTTCAAGTGTTCCAGTTCACTTTACAATTAATTCTGGAAAATAGATTATCATATATTCAAACAATATTCTTTATATATTCCAATATGAAAGGGCATATTGCTTGTTTCCATGTTTTAAATCTTGACATAATTCTTGAACATTTAGCCTCAGATATAAAATTGAAAAACTGATTGCATTTTATGTGCTATGTTAAGATAAACGTCAAGTAAAATTGGGAATCACCATTCCTACTGGCAGACAGACCACAAAAGATCATCTGCTAAGGTTGATGCTAAAATTATCATGTACAATTTTGAATGGTAACTGTCATATTCCATTAAAATGTAAACCTTTAAAAGACTTGGTACCCAGATCAGGAAAATAGATGCATAGAGTGTCACACAGTGTCCAACAGGAGCTCATTAATTGGGAGTCACACTTTGGTCAGTGAAGAGATCATGATATGTGTTTTGAGATGATGACACATCATCAATCTACAATCTTAATGTTCTTTGCTGGGTCTCTGTTTTAATTTTCTGAAAATTCTCAGTTGTTTGCTTAATTTTATCAGTATGTTCTCTATTAGCTTATGGCCCTTCAGACCATATACTTGTCAAATATCAACATGATGAAGTGTCCTTTTTTGATTCAGACTGAATCAGAATGGTGGTCTGTTAGGTATCATAACAAAGCAATTAAAATTTTATATGAGAAACAGAGTATGTTAATTTAATACCCTAGAAACACTTTGATGAACATAATTTTCTGTCTCAACATTTCAGAAGTGCTTATCCATTCTCTGCTTCAATATTGGTGGTAGAAATGCAAATGCAAATCTTGGTTTTCATGTTAAAGGAGATAAAGAAATATTTTGAATTACAGTCCTCTAAAATCCTTCCACAGTTGGAGGACACAAATTGTTTTAAAGTTTTTATTTCATACATGGGACGATGCAATTTCGTACAAGAAAATTGTTGGAATTTGTGGTTTCACATGCCTAATTAACATGATGACATTGTAATGTTGCAAGGATTGGTGCATTATATTCAAACAATGAAAGAGTATTCAGGCAATACTGAGAGTAAAGAATCAACATAACTCTCGATTGAAAACAAGAATATGAGGGTTTTTTCTTTCCACATTAATTTGGCTACATTAGATTGCCATAAAATAACTACATTAGATTGCTCTCACTGTTTAACTTTCTATCTGTAAAAGCATCCAGCAGAGGGAGACGTAATATGTTCATACTAGAGACCAGGGAGCCTATTGCCCTGGTTAGTCTCAGTTTTAGAAACAACATGAAAATCCCATCATTTATATAAGTACCTGTTTTAACTATACCCCTTGTTTAATTCTTAGAGCACTGTAAGACTATCTGTGGCTCTGCTACGGGATGATAGACATATACATAGAGAAACCAGAAGATACTTCCACCACCACAGCTTGGGCTTTTGGATTTCAGGACAGACCCCTAGAAATGTAGTGATATTACATAAATGTTCCAATTTCATTCTTCACTATGGAGCACCATATCATAAGGAACTGTCACAGTTTAGATGCAAAATTGAGAAAAAAAATTCTTTCCACATGTCAAAGTGTGTTAGAGATACTTTTTATGTACTAGTCATGATCTAATTAATGTTCCCCATCTGGTTTTAGTATACAGAGAGGACTTTGTACTAAGACCATGTCCAGATGTCCTGTCTGTGATTCCATGGGATAGAGTCACCCTCAAATGTCATCCCACTAAGAACAGTGTCATACATATATTATTGATACCAACAAAACTGAACCAGACTTAAAGGCACCTCTTCAAGTATGCTTCTGGTTCAATCTCTGGAACTCCTTGGAGATTCATTATTCAGAGGTTAGGGACAATTTTTTTCTCACAAAATCAACAGCCTGGAATCAGAAGAATGCTGGAACTTCTCAAAGTCAGAGGTTAGTTATTTCACACTCACAATAATATAGATCATAACATAGTCATAGAAGTAGAAATGTGAGACTGAGCTCACAACTGTGTCTGATGTCATATTTAACTGTTGGGAAGATCTTTTAGATGTACCTAAGCCTGAAGTTTTGGGACATAATTAGCGGAGCAATTCCAAGATGTACTCTTCCAGCTGAACTGACTTCACTTCACTTCAACTGCACAACCACATGTCTGAGAATAAAATTCCTGACACAGTAATGTTCTTCTATCTGATCCACATCCCCAAACAGTAGAGAGTTAGGTCTGGATTAGGATATTGGGTGGTCGCTTGCTCTTTTGACTTTCCCTAACTGAATTGGATCACTATCATTATCCAAATCAAGAAATTTATTCCAAGTCCTCAAAGATAGTTCTAGTTATGCTTTCTGTTCTTGTGAAGAGACACTATGACCACAGCAACTCTTGTAAATTAAATGTTTAACTGGTGGCTTTCTTACACTTTTAGAGGTTCAGTCCATTATTATCATGGCAGAGATCATGGTGGCATGCAGGTAGATGGATGAGAAATGTGAGGAAGGAATAGCTGAGATTCCTACATCTTGCAGGAAACAGGAAGTCAACTGACATACTGGGTGGTATTCTGTGCACAGGAAACCACAAACCCTTTTCCCCAAAGTGGCACGCTACCTTCAACAGGACCATACCCACTACAACAAAGCCTCATCTCCCAATAGTGCCATTACCTATGATATTATTGTGTCCAATTACATTAAAACTACCAGAGAGGTCAAACCTAAGACTTCCCATATTTTGTGCTGTTTGTATAATCTTTTACAAATAAAATTATTTTGTTCTCAAAACTTACATGAACCCTCCAAGACAGCCAAAAAAAGAAGAAAAGAAAAAAATTTCAAAATTGCTACTTTTTGATTTTCTCATTCATGAGAAATAGTTAACCTGGAAACAAGAGATGTGTGAGACATGAAGTGTTCATCATTCTGTATATTCAAGTTCAGGTTTCATGAGTTCAAATTAATAGCAAATTTGAGTTTATTTTATGAACATTTGCATCATGGAAGCACTTAGCTTCCTGTTAGAAGCAGATAAGTTTGATTTGATTGTTTTTCTCCTGTCCATGAATGTGTTCAGTCGCTCTCATTATGAGTATCTCCCATCAGAGCAGTGCATTTGTCGTGTTGTGTGACTGTCTGTTCTGGATGACTTATCACTCAGAGAACATGATTTCATTAGGACATTGCTTTGGTTTCATATAAGAAAGGCCTCTGAACAATTATGTTATGAGATGTATCCTCTACTGTGGAGCATAATGAGTTGTTCTACTGCCCTGAAGTAATCTGATCAGCATGCATCATTCCTGCCCTTTAATCACCAGAAAAACCTAATTTTTCTACCCCATAGGTTTGCCTTTTCTTTAGTATGATATAATTTGAATCTTAAGGTAATGAAGTATTCAGATTGTCTTCTTTAGGAAATATACTTTTATATTTCCTCAATGAATTTTGAGATATCAATGTCATATTTTCTCTTTGCCATCAATGATATTATTACATGGCCAGAAATGCCACAGAATATTCATACATTTGCCACTAGTAGAGAATTATATTAAATTCCAGGTGTTGATATAAGGCTTCAGTAAACATTCTATGTCACTTCTGTGTGAATATAAGTTTTGAAATTCTTTAGGTGAATGCAAAAATGCACCATACAAGGTAAAGAGCTTGCTTTATATTGTAATACATCACCAAACTATCTTTTAAACTCATAGCACAAGTTGCATTTCCATAAGGAGTGAAGAAAATTCAGATTTCCCAAACCCATTCCATTATTTTGTTTTGTCAGTGTTCTGTGTTTCCAATATTCTCACAAATACATAGCAGTTTATAACTTGATTTAATTACTCGCTCCAGTAGCATATATTGTATCATATATTTTCTCACAATAATATAATATATAACATAAAATGAGGCTGTAATATGAGGAAATGTTGTGCATATCCTGTTTTATGAGGTGCAGTTTAAGGACATTGCACTTTTTTCAAAAATTATATAAATTTCTTATATTTAAAAAATTAATAAATTATGTAAATAGCAATAAAATGATTGTTTGGATTCATTTTTGAGCTGAAGGTAATTGAATATTTAAGAATAATGAAGATTAATATAATATCTTAAATATTATATCTTAAACATATCTTATATTAAATATTGAATATAAATATTCAATATTCTTAAATATATCTTAAATATAAAAATTGAATATTTATGACAGAGATTTTGAAAACATCCCTGTTTTTTGCTAGTGTTTTTCACAGATAAATTATGGCATGTTATTAAATTCTGTCATATAATTTCATTCATAGGTCATCAGCTTGGTGTTGTACTAAGTCAACTCAAAACTCCAGAATAGCAAGAATTTCCCTACATTTTTCTCTTAGATGGACTGGTTTCATGATTACACCCATCTCTGTGATAATTTTCAGTCATTTGATATGTGATCATATGTGGGGGATTTCATATGGGTATGCACTTATTCTGTCATTTGTGTAAGGGATCATAATTTGCCCATTTTCTTTCTTTTAACTAATAGAAGTGGAATTTGTGGCTTCCCTGAGTTGTCATTTGGGTCCCAACTTATTGAAATAAGGTAATTATGAAATTAATTGCTACCATAAATATTAATGAGTCGGTTTCTATATGTTACTAACACCTTCTAATAGGCAGCTCTGTTTTATATTTTGCCATTTATTTAATAACATAACTACATTTTGCAAAAAATCTAGTTAGGAAGACATGAATATCAAAAAGATGCTCATGCTGAGCATTCAGAAAGAGAAAAAAATTAAAAGAACAATGAAAATCACTGGGAGAGCTTTTCACAAAGGTAAGCAATGCATTTACATTTATACCTTGAGGCATAGTATCTCCCTTGTACCAGGAAACAATACAAAATATTAAAATAGTAATGAAATGATTAAGTATCTCTTCTGAGTATAAGTTAATATCACAATGACTGGGAGAAGGGTGTACATTACAAAATATTTACATTGCTATGCAAAGAAATCAATATTTAATGAGTTGTAATAGCATTTATTTTGTATCTGACATGTAGGCTGCCAAACACTCTCCTGTGTATCTTCTGAAGATAACTGGAAGTGTCTGGTGGTGGCACATAACCTTAATCCCAGCACTCGAGAGACAGAGGCAGGAGGATCTCTGTGAGTTCAAGGCCAGCCTGCTGTACATGAGCTAGTTCAAGGTAAAGGTCTAAAGCTACAGAGAAACCCTGTCTCAAGAAACAACAAAAAATGATAAATGGAGATATATGTTCACTTATAATCTAATACAAATAGACTCATAGAATGTTTGTTAACATGTTCTCAAGGTAAAAATATAAATATCCATATTAGAGAATAATGGTTATCTTTACTAGAAGATTCAGCACTGGAGACATATTAATTTTTTATTCACAGATCATTAGTGAACCTTTAGAGAAACATTTGTACATTGAAGATGAAGTTAAGACACTGAAGAATATATGCTATATGATTTCATTCAAATGAGATTGGAGATTGAAAATGAATTGGAGAATAAAAATTTATATAACGTGCACTGACAACAAGAAGCTCAGAAAAATTTCAATGTAATGAAAACAATGTATGTTTTCATATATGGTATATATGGCAATGATTAAATGCATGCAATTTTTTATGAATCCACAGAATATGAGTAGGTATAATAATGATTATTGTATGAATTTCTTTTGAAAAACATTTATAACATAACTCATTCACCATGATTATAAGCAGAAATCTATGTTTTAATACTGAATAAGAGTACAGTCAATAATTTGAAGAGAGAGTTGAATGATTTGCTTCCATTTTGTAGTCTTGGAGTGTATTAGAGGCAGTGAACACAAAGTACTGTGAGTTCATTTCATCCCTGATGGTAATTAGCTTTGTGTTTCATTATATTCACCTATATCTCTGAAATTTGGCTGATTCTTCAAAGGTAAAGTTAAGGAAATTTCCAATTAGACAACAAGACTACATTGTTAATCCATATTTACAACTGATTGAATTACAGTATCAGTTTTTTAACATTCTACTATTCTCCCATCTGTCATCATATTTTGTTTTACTACTTTAATTCCTGATATAGAAAAAGGTGTCTTTGAGTCATTTTTCAAATTTTCCAAGCCCCCATAACTCTTCTCTATGGACACTGTTATACACATCATTGTATTTGCATATTGCTCCCCAGGGAGGTCCTTGCCTTGATGGCCTAAAATAAAAGCTCAACTGTGTTCTTTCCATTTACTGAAAATTCTACATAATTTTTCTCTTCAAAATGATGTGCCCTGTCCAGTTTATAGTTCTGCTAATTTTCTGCATCCCAGGTAAGGATAGAGAAAAACAATAGTTGGGAATGGGGATAGAGGATGACCTCTGGCTGCCTATGTGTGCTGTCCATGAGTGATGAAGCAGATCCTTATTTTATGTGATAATGAGATGGGATCTGTGCTAAGATGAGGATTCTTAGGGTTGGTATAGACTATAAGTTCTAGGACCTTAGTCTCATTTATTTTGTGTGTGAATAATGCGTTTGATTTATTTTTTTACAAAACATAAAAGACTGTAGGAACTCTTTTGAAATGAATAACTTAATGGAATTCACAAAGATTGCTCAGAAAGTTTACACATAACTTTGAACTTTTCTATTAAAATTTCAGGAACCAGTGGCGATGTTGTGATGACCCAGAATCCACTCTCTTTGTTGGTTACCATTGGACAACCAGCCTCCATCTCTTGCCGGTCAAGTCAGAGTCTCTTACATAGTAATGGAAATACCTATTTGTATTGGTACCTACAGAGGCCAGGCCAGTCTCCACAGCTCCTAATCTATTTGGTGTCCAAACGTAACTCTGGAGTCCCTGACAGGTTCAGTGGCAGTGGGTCAGGGACAGATTTCACTCTCAAAATCAGCAGAGTAGAGACTGAGGATTTGGGAGTTTATTACTGCTTTCAGCATACACATGCTCCTCCCACAGTGATACAGACCTTAACTATAACTTTGCTCAGAGAGGCCCAGCTGCAATGTGCTGCTTGACTGGAGAAGAACAGTTCACTCTGCATCTCTGTGAGAGGCAACTGGGGTAATTGTTTGCAACTCAGAGATCTGACTAGACTTATCTGCGTGGATAAGAGGTTTGGCTAGTCCTCATGTGACACCAATTTTTGGTCTTTCATTATGTAACACCCATGGTTTTGCTTCTATACAAGAAAAATTTCATCTAATAAATTCAGTTTATTGTTGAAAATTTTAAGCATTTAAATTTTTCATTAATTTCCTGAGTTTCATGTTTAATGATTTCCTTTAATGATGTATACATGTTTGTTAAATTCTCTTTCAGTTTTTAATATGCGGAGATGTCTATCCATATTCTCTTTTACATTCTCAAGTAAACTTAAGAGGATTATTTTGAACATCTTTAAAAATATTGTGCATATTTTATTTTTTAAAGGGCATACAACCACAGTTGGGAAATTCATTTAGAGATTTAATTTTACCGCCATCCATATTGCTTCTTAAGTATCTATATTTTTATTTTTGAATCTGTCCTAATTGTGGCTGTGGAAATAAAAATGATATCTGCAGAAAGAGTTTCTCCTGAAAATATGCCTATGAAATAACAAGGCTACTCTAGGCTGTACTTAGTTTACAGTGTGCATATTGTTGGAATCAGCATAACTCTATAAATGTATTCAACATCATCAAAGCCTGTAAATGTCCCAATGGTCTGTGCTTGAAATCAGGTGTTTTGTCTACCTACTGGGATGTGGGTCTTCTCAGTCTGGTTTGTTACCTATTTTCCTGTGAAAAACATATTTGGGGCAGTACATCAGAGTTACCACTGTCTTATCAGGGCTTTTTTTTTGATATTTTTCAATTTGTGGAGGATCCATTTTACTCTAAGTCTAATGGTGAATCTGGCCTTAAACATGGAAATGACACTTTAGTGAACAAGAGTGCAATATGGATTTTGTGCCTTCTCCAAATAGTGCCTATGAGGGAAGATTTATCAGCAACAAAATATTATGGGAGAAATATAGGGACTATACACTCTTACAGTTACAGAAGACACATTTGTCCAATGATTTGCCTCCAAGAGGTGTTTAGTAAACATTCATTGCTAGCACAAAAATTGTTGACATTGCTGTAGTTAAGAACTATTTGACTAATCAGATGCTGTATTCTCTAGCATGAAAGATGCAGATTCTTATGAAGCACTGCTGTAAGATTAACAATAACAACACATTTTAATATTTAATATTTTTGGAGACAATGCTAAGTGTTCTACATAAGTATCTCACTTATCCAAATTGCTCATGTATTGTCACCCCATTTTTACATATGGGGAAACTGAAAGGTAGACAAATTAAACAGCTTGCCTGAGGCTGCAAATACATAGATCATGTTCACAAGGATTCCAGAGTTTCATTTCAAGGCTGATGGCATACAAATCCTAAACAGACTGAGGTAGGGAAAAATGTGGTTTGCAATTTAGTGAGGGAAATAGAAAGATGACTTTGTATCACTGTGGTTATGTCTGTGAGGGGAGCATTCTGAACCTGGCTGTGTAGAAGTTCTGCTAGATCCAGAACAAGAGTGAAGGCTGGATGAAGGCAGAAGAGTGATCCAAGGAACATGGCAACCCCACATCTGCCCCTCAGCAGCATTGTTCTGTGTACTCCAGACTAGAAAAAAAGGAAACAGACACTGATGTCAGAGTCCTGTTCAGAACGCTCTGACAGTGATCATTCTGGTTGAGGTTACCTTAAAAACACGGCAATCTCAGATATATAAGCAGTCCTGAGTCCAAAGTCTTTAAGATTTCTAGCTGTCATAGCTACTTCAAAGTCTCAGTATGGACTGGAAAAAAGGGTCAGTTGTTGATAACACTTGCTCCTCTTCCAGAGAACTGGAGTTCAGTTCCCAGCACCCATGTTGGGTGGCTGTCGTCGCAACCAATAGCCTTTAAGATACCAGCCCACTTGGGTGTGGTCTCATATACTGTAAATGCAGTCATAAAGCTTGCTCAAACAAGCTCTCTCTCTTCCGGCTATTGGCTTTAGTTCCTATTCCCCGTGCATGCAAAGGATGATCTGTGAGTCCTCTAAATAAATAACCCTTTATTATACTAAAAAAAAGACACATTTGCTTTCATGTTGATCTCATATGATAGAGGGTTAATAGACACAATGTACTTCATATGCTTACAAGGCCTTACAAGGCTTTTTGATTTGTTTAAGAACCTTAGTATCATTATTCATGATATCTAATTTAATTTTGGTGTTTTTCTCATACAATTTATTTGGGCAATATTTATTCTTGGTCCTGGTTCTTTTAGTGTAACAAGAGTAGAGAAAGCATCAACCATTGCCGAGGAGGACTCCAGGAAACTTTGTAGATGATCTCTTTGATAACTTCAATGAATATCTATCTATCTGTCTGTCTGTCTATCATCTATCATCTCTCTCTCTCAGTCTCTGTCTCTGCCTTTCTTCTGAAAATTACACATATGTACACAAGTTTACCATTTCCATTTTAATCTCTTGCCAAAAATGGTGACCCCCATCTTCTTTCCTACTAGTCCTCTTCCTACTTTCATGTCTTCTCTTTTATTCCGTTATTCTTTAGAGAACCACAAAAATTTAGGATTACAACCTCAATGCAAAGTTGTCATTCTCCTTCAGGAAGTCATTTCTGTAAAAATGCTGACTCTGTCATTTGTTTAAAGGAGTTTAATTCTCTACTCCATCTCTATCCATATCTCCCTTCTATCATTCAATTTAAATAATATTTTTCTTCCCACTTAACAATATCTCTTGATTGATGTTAAAATGCAGATTTCTGTTCAATAATGGTAAAAGTCAACTAGGAAGATTTTCAACTAATGTTTTTTTGAATGAGTAACTCACAGTTCCCCAAAAATATATTAAATATAGCGGAAAAAAACACTGAAAAGATTAGAATATAAGTGATGAATTTTTATGAATAATTATAATTATAACAAACAACAGGTCATATGAATTATATAATGAAGTACAATTAATAAAAAATCAGAAACAATATTGGGGTTCAACCTGAAGACCAGAAAATCAAACTAGGCAACTGCTGGCTATTACCTCAACCTCAGTCTAAAAATGGTAATACTTCCACTGGAAAATATCAGAATGAGACTGAGATTGAGAGTTGTCTCCTTCCATTTTATAATCCAGTATAGTTTCGGGATTAAGAGTTTCCACCACTACTACCTGGTTTCTATAGCAAACTAGTGTGACTACTGAAATTAAATGTGTGTGTCATTGTGACTACTGGGATTAAAGGTGTTTGTCAACATTGCCTGGTCTGTAAGGCTGTCCAGTGTGGCTATTTTACTTTTCTGTCCTCCAGGCAGGCTTCATTTATTAAAATACAAATGAAATGCCATTACAACATAAAGTTCACTGATACTACATGGAGATTCAGTTTGAAAGGAAGCACTTGGATTATTCTGCAGGCTATTGGGAAGAGAACTATTACAACATTTTGTTTAGTGTGCTACAGCTAAGACACCAACATAAAAAGTATATACGGCACTTATAAACTATTTATGGGCATATGTATATGCTTTTATCAACAGTAAAATTGGCAATGAAGAAAATATTTCAGGATCTACAGTGAGACATGGGTTCCCATACAGTAAAAAAGGGGTCTATAGTACTTCATGAAGAAACAAAATCAGAGTAGGTGAAAGCTACCGACCAAAAAGTTCTAACAAATATTTGTGCAGTATTTTCACATCTTGGATTCAGATTTTACCATATTCTCTTTAGTAAAATGAGCATGATCCAACTATAAAGTATTATACACCACAAAATAATCTTTAAAAAAACATAAAAATATAATTATGTTTTGTATCTTCCATAACAAGAAAACAATCAAATTAGGCATTAATTAAAGCAAAGCATGAATTGATGAAATATGGAAATAATGAACATGTTTAGTTCTGAAACACGGATAGAATAAGAGATAACTTTAAAAGGTAGACTTGATCTTTTCTTTAAATAAATTGAAATAAAATTAAAATAAAGAGATGTAGTTCTTGCATAGTTCTTTCTAGACAAAGCGTGAAACCCTTGTTAATACACAGTCCCCTGAGAAACCATCCTTGAGTACAGTAGGTATGAAAGACTAGATCACAGTTTACAAACTTTTTATGAACAGTATCATATGCTTCATGTTTGAAGCTCTGGGCCAATTGTGTGGGGTTGGTTTTATTTATTTATTCTTTTGGCAGACTAAATTTAAATTTTTAAAAGAAGCATTTGCAAAATAAAGTAGACACTTTGTTAGTTTATTGTGATGGAAGGTAATTATGAATATTAAATATAAAAACTTGATAAGCCTGACACCTTCGCTATAGTAATTGCTTTGAATCTATTCTTTAATTCCAATGGTTTAAATTCATTCTGTCAACTGATTATTTGTTCTGCTCTCTGCATGTCCATTTTGCAAAGCAGACAAAATCTCATTTCTTTGTTTATAAATATCAGCCATTTTAGATTGTGCAGATGATTTGGGGGCTTATTCTACTCTGCATATAATGGTGTTAGACAGCTGGAGTGAATGAATTCTATAAAAAATAATTACACAATCAGCAAACATTTGATAAAATACAACACGGGCTGGAGAGACCATTCATTGCTAAGAGAATTGCTTTTTATTTCCAGGGAAGGTGGGTTATATTCTCGCATTTGCATGGCAGCTCAAAACCTTGTGTAACTCAAATTCCAGGGAATGTAATACCCTCTCCTGAGCTCCAAGGGCACCATGGTGCTGTAAGAAGGCCACATTCTTCCTCTCAGCATTTACTTTAGTTTTTCCCACCTACCTCTGTTCTGTCCTGCTATAGGCATAAGACAGAATACAATGCCATGTCATGCCTACATGTAAGCAGACAAAATATAGGTCATTTATTATTTGGTATGAAGATTTGGAAGTGATTGCTCACCTTGTTTTCACACTCAGGTTACTTAATTACACACATGTCCATAAAATTAAGATGTGAATTCCATCTGTTAAGTCCCAATATTATAACTAACATTAACATACCCATTTTAAGAATGAGCTCTATTGTATCCGACAGACCTATGAATTTTGGTTAGTTTAGCAACCCTAGTTTTGTCATCAAAAGTACATATGTCATCAGTACATCTTCTTAAGTATAAGATTCTACTTGTCTAGCAAGAATTCTTGGCCTGGGAGCAAAGGTGACTTTTTCTGTTGATTACACAGTGTTAGAATAGAGGCTTAATGGCTGATATTGTGAGTCCTTTATAAAGAATTTCACAAAACCCCAGTACTGTCAGTTTAGTCTCAAGGATTGATGTTTTGATGATTCCATCTTCAACAATCCTGCTTAGACTGCAGGCTAAAGACTGACCATCAAGTACAGAGCTTGACATTAACTCATATTGCTGCCAGAAGTAAAAAAAAGAAACAAGCAAAAATAAACAAGGCACTAAGACATCACAACAAGAATGTGGCCCAGATTGAGCTCTCTTACTTAAACAAAAGGGGGAGGTGCTGTGGGAGCTCCTTCTGCTCCTTCAGCCAATAGCCTTTAAGATACCAGCCCACTGGGGCATGGTCTCCTTCATTTTAAAAAGCAGTGGCAGCCCTCCGCTCACTCTCTTGCTTCTAGCTCCTGTTCAGACTGCTAGACTCTCTGTTTCGTGTTTATGACGAGAGGACTGTGGTTTGGAACATTGATCTGTAAGTTTTTTCTCCTCCAATAAATAATCCTTTTTTAATAATAATTTCCAAACTGGTGTGGGATTGTTTTGTGGCTTTATCTGGCATTCAGTGGCAGTGGATAAGGGACAGGCAGAGTTCACCTACACCATGAGCAGCATGCAGCCTGAAGATACTGCAGTTCATTACTTACAAATGGACTGGTATCAGGGGAACCAGTAAAGGCCCAAACTAGACCCACTGAATTTGGGTGACAGTTGTGTGACTTGGACTGTCTGTGGGGCTACTGGGAGTGGGAACAATATTCATTCCTAGTGCTTGAACTGACTTTTGTAACTGATTTTTTTGGATGGATACCTTCCTCAGCCTAGATATAGGAGAAGGGCATTGTTCCTGTGATGTGGGATGTCCATCCATATATGTGTTTCTCTTAATGGTTAGTGAATAAAGTTGCTTCGGCCTATGGCAGAGCAGAATTTAGCCAGGATAGAAAATATATCTAAATAGAGAGATTAGGTGGAGTCAGGGAGATACCATGTAGTTGCCAAAAGAGACAGATGCCTGAACATTTCCTGGTAAGCCACAATGTCATAGCAATATGCAAAATAATAGAAATGGGTTGTTTTAACATATAAGAGATAGCCAATAAGAAGCCTGAGCTAGTAAGCCAAATATTATTCTAATTAATATAGCTTCTGTGAGATCTTTTCACATTGGGGCAGCCAGGAAATAAAGAGCAGTTATGACTAAAGTACTACTTCAAAGCAATATGCTAGAATTTGGTGACTTCCCATGGAAGCTCTAACCTCTCTGGTGTGTGGATAGGGAGCTGGGATGGAGGAAAAGAGGATCAGTGTGAGGATGGTAGGGAATGAGAACTGAGATAGGTATGTTAAATGAGAAAACATTGATTTTAAACAATTAATATAAAAAAGAATCATTATAATATAATATAAAAAAGAAAGCATTAATATTCTTCAAAAAAAAAACAAACAAAAAACAAGAATGTACTGCAAAAAAGGACAGATGTTTTTAGTGCAGAACTCTATGAGATATCCAAAAAAGTGTTAATACCCTTCTAACTTGCTTCTCAAATAAGAAAATAATATGCAATTAATTAGCCAGATTTTCCTTATTACTCAGATGCTGTTAAAAAAGATCCTATAACATTACACAGAATATCATTAAAAATCTAATCAAAGCATCATGTCAAGGGAATATTTTTTTTAAATTTTTATTGCTTTATAAATAATACCATTCAAAATTTCTACTTCATCCCCTCCACCCATTTCCCTCCCACTCCCCCACTCACTTTTCCTCCTCCCCCTCCAGTCCTAAGAGAGGGCAGGTTACCCTGCCCTGTGGGAAGTCCTAGGTCCTCCCCTCTCCATCCTGACCTAGGAAGGTGTACATCCATACAGCCTAGGATACCAAAAAGCCAGTACATGCAGTAGAGACAAATCCCAGTGTCATTATCATTGGCTTCTCAGTCAGCCCACATTGTCAGCCACATTCAGAGAGTCCAGTTTGATCATATGCTTGTTCAGTCCCAGTCCAGCTGGATTTGGTAAGCTACTATTAGATCAGGCACACTGTCTCAGTGGGTGGACCAACACCTTGTGGTCCTGACTTCCTTGCTCATCTTCTCCCTCCTTCTGTTCTTCAATTGGACCTTGGGAGCTCAGTCTAGTGCTCCATCCATCAATGGAGGAAGGTTCTGTGGTGATATTCAAGATATTCATCAATGTGACTATAGGACAAGGCCAGTTCAGGCACCCTCTCCTCTATTGCCCAAGGACCTAGCTGGGGACATCCCTGTGGACTCCTGGGAACCCCTTGAGAGCCAAGTCTCTTGCCAAGCCTAAAATGGCTCCTCCTATTAAGATATCTACTTCCCTGCTTCCATATCTGCTCTTCCTCCATCGCAAATATCTGAGACCCCAAGCTCTCCCCAATCCTCCCCTTCTCCCTTCTTTCTCCCCCTCTCTTTTTCTGCCCACCCCCATGCTCCCAACTTTTGCCTGGTGATCTTGTCTGCTTCCAATTTCCAGGAGTATCTATATATTTTTCTTTGGGTTCACCTTATTATTTACCTTCTCTAAGATCATGAACTATAGGCGCAATGTCCTTTGTTTATGGCTAGAATCCACTAATGACTGAATACATACCATATTCATCTTTTCGGGTCTGGGTTATCTCACTCAGTATAGTGTTTTCTATTTCCATCCATTTGCATGCAAAATTCAAGATGTCATTGTTTTTTACCACTGAGTAGTACTCTAATGTGTAGATGTGCCACGCTTTCTTTATCCATTCTTCCATTGAGGGGCATCTAGGTTGTTTTCAGGTTCCGGCTATTACAAATAATGCTGCTATGAACATAGTTGAAATAAAAATGCTTTTGTAGAATGATTGGGCATACCCAAGAGTGGTATTGCTGGATCTTGAGGTAGGCTGTCCCCAATTTTCTGAGAAACCACCACAGCAATGGACAACTGTTCCCCTTACTCCACATCCTCTCCAGCATAGGTTATCATTGGTGTTTTTGATTTTAGCCATTCTGACAGGTGTAAGATGGTATCTCAAAGTTGTTTTGATTTGCATTTCCCTGATCTCTAGGGAAGTTGAACATGACTTTAAATATCTTTTGGGCATTTGAACTTCTTCTGTTGAGAATTCTCTGTTCAGTTCAGTAACCCATTTTTTAATTGGGTTATTTAGAATTTTAATGTCTAGTCTCTTGAGTTCTTTATATATTGTAGAGATCAGACCTTTATCTGATGTGGGTTTGGTGAAGATCTTCTCCCATTCAGTAGGATGCCTTTTTGTCTTAATGACTGTGTCCTTTGCTTTACAGAATATTCTCAGTTTCAGGATGTCCCATTTATTTACTGTTGCTCTTATTGTCTGTTCTACTGGGGTTATACATAGGAAGTGGTCTCCTGTGATCATGTATTGCAGGCTACTTCCCACTTCCTCTTCTTTCAGGTTCAGTGTGGTCGGATTTACATTGAGGTCTTTAATCCATTTGGACTTGAGTTGTGTGCATGGTGACAGATATGGATCAATTTTTATTCTTCTACAGGTTGACATCCAGTTATGCCAGCACCAAGAAACAAGTAGGTGTGCCCTATCCTAATATCTAACATAATTGATTTCAAACTAAAATCAATCAGAAGAGATGGAAAAGGACACTTTATACTCATTAAAGGAACAATTCATCAATCCTGAATATCTATGTCTCTAATACAAAAGCACCCACATATGTAAAAGATA
Source organism: Ondatra zibethicus (assembly GCA_004026605.1). NCBI lineage: Eukaryota > Metazoa > Chordata > Mammalia > Rodentia > Cricetidae > Ondatra > Ondatra zibethicus. The sequence goes on along the minus strand of PVIU01020896.1, from coordinate 11,021 downwards.
GCAAAATTCAAACACTAGCTTTCCTTACAGTAAAATGTTACATATTAAAACTAACAACACTAATAATGTGGTGTGCTTTGGGGCAACAGAAGTGAGCCAATTTCTTCCTTTTTTATCAGCTCCCTATTGTTCTAAGCTATTTCCAAAACCCGTGTAGCTTCAAAGAGCACAACAAGAACATCTCAGTGTTCTGCAGGACTGAATAACACATATTGAGCTAAAACCAAGGTTACCATTAGCTAAAGTGATGGTTCAGTGTTTATGAGCAATAACTGTTCTACCAGAAGACATGTATTCAATTGCCAGCACTCACACAGCAGCTCACAACTCTGTGTAACCATAATTTTGGGCAATCTGACACAGCCTATTGGTATCTCCAGGATCCATATGTGCTCATGTTATATAAACGTGCACATATAAATACATATATATACATAGATGCACAATACAGGCATACAATTATGTATTAATTCAAAATAAAAATAAGTCTCAAAAAAGTCAAGAGTCCAAAATGCTGTGATCCTAAAGATAACCAGGACAGACAATCTGATTTCTGTCATCTCATTTACAAGATAGATCCTTTTACACCCCTAATGCATGACCATGACCTCAAACATCATGGTCTTAACATGACCTTTTGTTGTCATTAAGCTTTATTGAGCTTGATTGCTATTACATTTATTATGTGGACCCTTGAGAATACAGTGGTTCATCATGATACTTCAACATAATTTTCTTTTATTATAAATATTAATTCCATTTTTAATTTTGTACAGTATATATTTAAAATGAGGTATCAGCTGAGAACAAAACTCAGGATGTCTGTAAGTGCAGCACATGATCGGCTTAAACATTTTATCTTTAAGTGTGTTCATGTGGAACTGTGTGTGTAAATATGAAAATGTGTGCATGGAAAGGCACAATTTTCAGCCATCAAGCATGGGGGCTAAGAAAAGAATTCATGTTCTGTGTACAGCAGTTTCTGCTCTTAACTGCTGAGCTATCTCTCTAGCATAACAGTGAAAATATAGACTTTTGACTCATTTGTTTGCCAACAAATTTAATCATTGTGACTTGCCTATTCTGTTAGGGAATAGAATTGTTAATAGGATTATAAGAAAATAAATTTGAAGGAAATGTATCCTAGTCATCAATGCAAGTACATATGAATTAAGCATACTCACTTGATTGTGTATATCATAAATCACATGCTACAAAGATACATTGTTGAAAACACCAGTAATTAGGAAAAAAGGAATTCATGTAGTTCGGATATCCCAGGATCACAAGTCTGCTGCCCTAAGTGGTTTATATTATTACTTGTATGACTGTAGGAGACATGTCTTTACCCAGTACACAGTAATAAATTGCCACATTTTCAGACTCTGTGCAGATGAATGTGAGAGAATAGTCTGTACAGACACACTATTACTGAACACTGATAGGATTTTTGCTACAAACCAGATGGCTTAAAGACATGGAGATTATGAGCATTCCCTTCTTTTGCTGATACTGAGATATCTGTATTTTGACATTTTGACTAACTCAGCAAGTACTGGAGAGAGTGTTCCGGAGACAGAGAGGATGTGTTTTGAGGGGGTTGCTTGTTCATTTCCCAGCTGCTCAGTCCCGAAATGATAACACAGAAACCATATTATTTGCAATACCATTTGGCCAATAGCTTAAATATATTTCTGGCTAACTGAAATATTAACCCATCTTCATTAATCTTTGTATCGCCATAAGGCTGTGGCTTACCTGGTAAAGTTTTGGAGTTTGTCTCTGGTGGGGTTATATGGCTTTTCCCTGATGCTGCCTTCTTTCTCCCAGCATTCAATTTAGTTTCCCTCAACTAACTGTACTCTGCCCTATCAGGCCAAGCCAGTTTCTTTATTCAATAACCAATACAAGCAACACATATACAGAAGAACTTGCTTCATCATCTCTCTTTTCTGTTTAAATAAAAAATGAAGGTTTTAACTTTAACACAGAAAAATTACATATACCAAAACAGAATTACAGATACACTATTTATATCTAATTTATCTTTTATCATAAATAATGAAAGCTATAGTTATAGCTATCTATTTTTCAATTTCATTAAAGACATCAGAAAGATAAAATATTACCTAAGAAAAACAGGAAGTGCATTGTAAGGAACTTTCAAAACTCTAGAATTGACAGAGACATCTTGTGACCTGGATAGTCACACAAAGTTCTTCTGTATTGTTGGAGCATCCATCTTCAGGTTACAGACTGATAGTATTTAGCAGACTTTTCCATGAGGCAGGAAATTTCAAAGACACTTCTGCCTATATTATCATTCTTTCAGTCACTTTCTTCTGTGTCCTGCAGAATATCTAGCAGACTCTGTCATGAAGCAGGAAACCCAAAGGACAGTCTCACTTTTAAGTAAGTTCAGTCATTTTTAAGTGGGTCCTGCATGTCCAGTTCATGCAGCATGACATCAAGCAGTCCAGGAAAGAGCACTTTCTTTCCCAACTAAATAACAAAGTCCATGAGGAGCCTCTTTGATGCCCATCTTCCTCTTGAAGTAATTGGTGCTGCCAGGAGCAGATGTGTCTCACTGTCATGAAAATTTCTAAGTCCCTAAAACATTTTACACATTTTCAAATGCCATATTGTGTAATCTTTGAAAGGTTTGAAAAATATCTATCCATCTGAAATACATCTCTGTACATCTATAAAACCTAACTAACTAACTAACATGACTACAAAGCTTGTCTATTGTAGATGATTATCTATTAAACTATATTTCTTAATTATAAATTACATTTTAAATGGGCTGCACAAACACAATATCTTAATCAAGATCAGAAATACATATACACAGTATAACAAAGTTGACCTTAAATTTGTATTAGTAAATCAAGGTCTATACCAAGATTCATACTATTAATCTATGTGCTTCATACCAAAAATCAGTGTGATTATTTTGGGGCTGGGCAGCCAGGAAACAAAAAAGTGGCCTCATCACAACAAGGGTGGAGACTGAGCTATTTGGATATCACATTCTATTCCTGCTATTGGAAAGATGGAAACAGATATCGTTATAATTAACATTATCACATTTTCAGGATAATAAGATACACTGATCAAAAGGTTTGGAGACAAAAATTTAATGTCAAAACTCTATGAGGAACCAGAGAAACAAGCCACACAGAGACTTTCATGATCTTTTTACATCCTGCATGCTGACTGGAACTGACTTCTCTACAGGGTTTGTCCAAACTATACAGAAATCCTTAGAGAAGTAAATTGATCTTTTTGTATTTGGAAATCATCAAGGTTGTGGTGGAACTTGGCACAGCTGCAAAAATGGCTCTTCTCATTTACTCACTAAAAGTCCAGTGTATTTAAATATCATCACTTTACCGGAGGAAAGTTTTATTTTTTTTCCACCAAGAACATACTTTTTTTCCTGTGGACTGTGGGACAGTCTATCTAGTTTCTATGAGTAGTATGCTGTGTAGATCTTGTCCAGATTGAGAATGTGTCTCATTGCCTCATTTTCAGAGCACAAAAACCAATATAAAGTTAGCAAGGCTTGAATATGCACAGTTAAATAATATTTCTTTATCATAATAATTTCTTTTCTTATAATATTTACTTATCCATAAGGTATAAATATCTAAGTTAAAGGATAAATCAAAGTCATGGTCATCATAGTATAGTGTAATTAGAATCTTTTATACCAACCCATTATGTCTATTGTAATATAATCTGAGTCATCATTATTATTAATCCAGTTGTATCATGTGTTTACAAACCTGTCCATATTCTCCTTTCTCACCTGTGGTAAAACAGTTTCTCTCCCAAAACATATCCATAGATGATGGCTCCTTTATGCCCCAACATATTGGCTTCTCTCTACCACATTAGTACAATTATTATATTCACAACTTGTGTTAATCTCCTAAACAAGTATTCATTCATACCTTTGAATGCAGTTTGATCTTTAATGTAAATAGACTATCATTATTAAATATCATCCAGTATTTTAGAGAAAATAGCTCTCAGTGGTAGAAAATAAATATCAGTTATTCGTGTTGTATTTTATTCACAATATAAACTTGCATTAGATTTTTGAAAATTATATTTTGAAAGTCTTTGAAATTATAGCAAATTAGGCAAAAGTCTGACATATATTTCCAAAAGGAAAAATAATTAATATTTTAAATTACTTTAATTTTGGAATATCAAGTTCATATTGATATTTTAAGTCATCTCACTGTACATAAATTACCAAATTCTACCCAGTGCTGAAGTAGAATTGAACTAGAGAAAAGTTATAGAAGAAGGGAATAATTAAGCTAGGTGAAGAACTAAACATCCAGTGATATTGCTATTGTCTCAAATAATTATTTTGTGTGGGGACAGCCATTGAAAATGAATGAGAAGTATTTAAACGGGGATCCATTGAAAATGAATGAGAAGTATTTAAACTGGGATTCACTTTTTAGGTGGAGTGTCTTGTCAGGGTGAAGTCATACTTGAGAGACATAAGAGATGAAAGAATAAGATTGTAAGCAGAAGAGGAGACAGGCTGTGTTGAGTGGGGTCTAAAGAGCTGGAATTATTAGCGATTATCTACCTGGATGTGAAGGATGTAGTCCTTCTTTTCCTAAGTTAATTATGCATGTGCATGTGTGTGTTTGTGTCTATTTGTGTAAAAGTTATTGCAAATAAGCATATTCTTAAGGACACTTTCCGACTGTAAATGGAGAATCTGAAATTGATTTTATCACAAAGATTTTGATTTTGTACACAAAATGAAATGAGATTTATGTTGTAATGAGATATTTTTAATTTTACAGGAAACAAACTGGGGCAATATCAGTCTTAATTTGTGCTGGAATGCCAGTTAAAACCATTGTTTCTCACCTTTCACAATAGCCACAAATAACATATCTTGGGGTAACACTATCCATGGAAATGAAAGACCTATTTGTCAAGAACTTTAAGTCTTTGAAGAAAGGAATTGAAGAAGTTACCAGAAATGGAAAGATCTCCCATGCTCTTAGATAGGAAGAATCAGCATAGTAAAAATAGCAATCCTACCAAAATCAATCTATAGATTCAGTGCAATCCCCATCAAAATCCCAGCATAATTCTTCACAAACCTTGAAAGAACAATAATTGAATTCATAGGGAAAAACAAACCATGATAGCCAAAACAATCCTATACAATAAAGGAACTTCCAGAAGCATTACCATCCATAATATCAAGCTTTATTACAGAGCTACAGTAATGAAAACATCTTGCTATTGGCATAAAAACAGATATGTTGACCAATGGAATTGAATTGAAGACATGGTTATTAATCCACACACCTATGAATGCCTGCTTTTGACAAAAAGCTAAAATTATACAATAGAAAAAAGCATCTTCAAATAGTGCTGGCATAACTGGATGTCAACATTTAGAAGAATGAAAATAGATCTATATCTATCCTTGTACGCAAAACTCAAGTCCAAATGGATTAAAGACCTCAATATAAATCTGACCACAGTGAACCTGGTAGATGAGAAAGTGGGAGGTAGTCTTCAATGCATGGGCACAGGAGACCACTTCCTAAATATAACCCCAGTAGCAAAGACACTAAGAGCAACAATAATTAAATGGGCCCTCTGAAATGGAAAAGCTTCTGTAAGGAAAAGGACACAGTCAATAAGACAAAAAGGCAGCCTACTGAATGGGAAAATATCTTCACCAACCCCACATCAGACAAAGGACTGATCTTCAAAATATATAAATGACTCAAGAAATTATACATTAAAATTCTAAATAATCCAATTAAAAATGGAGTACTACACCAAACAAAAAATTCTAAACAGATATGTGAGAAACGAAAGAGATGTCTTGATTGATGGAGCCATTATGGGGTTAGCAAGAAATCTGGCTCTAGAAAAATTCCCAGGAATCCATAGGAATGACCCTAGCTAAGATTCTAAGCAATAGAGGAGAGGGTACCCTAACTGGCCTTGCCCTGTAGTCAGACTGATGATTATCTTAAATATCACTATAGATCCTTTAGATGGAAACAGTCCACATCAGAGCACTGGAATGAACTCCCAAGTTCCAACTGAAGAGTAGAAGGAATGAGAAGATGAGCAAAGAGATCAAGACCATGAAGGGTTTAACCACTAAAATAGTTTACCTGAGCTAATGGGAGCTTACCAACTGCAGCTGGTCTGGGAAGAAACAAACATAGGCCCAAACTAGTCCCTCTGAATGTGACTGACAGTTGTATGGCTGGGGTAGACTGAGGAGCTACTGGCAGTGGCACTGGGATTTATCTTTATTGCATGTGCTGGCTTTTTGGGATCCTATTCTCTTTGGATGTATACCTTGCTCAGCCTAGATATAGTAGGGAGGGCCTTGGACATTCCACAAAGCAAAATGACTTACCCTCTTGTAGGATTAGAGGGGTTGGGGTGGGAGGATATGTGGAGGGAATGGGAGGAGGGGAAGGAGTGGGAATTTGCATTGGTATTATTTTTAAAATTTTTAAGAAAACAAAGAAAGTGATAATGAAAGTCAAATAAACCATTGTTCCTAGTAAATGTGTAATTATAGAATCTCTCCTTTCAGTACATAAGGCCCATTAAAACCCAGAATAAGTGTCAATCTTATAGTGAAAATATTTTAATTTTTCAAATTTTGCTAAAGGAGAAACATTCATTTGCCAAATTTCATTCATTTGTATACAATTAGACTTAATTCCCACAGGTAATGGAACTTTATTAAAAAAGAACAAGCTTTACTCTTTTTTATAATTTCTTTAACTTGTTGCCAAGTAATGGAGAATTTCCTTCTTTAAGCACCTTCTATTAATATGGTGTTTCTTATAAAATTGTGAGGCTTGAAACTCATTTCTTATTAATAATTGATCATTTTATGCATTTTATGTTAATGGCCCCAACAACCCAGTATGGAATGTAAATGGGTAATATAATATAAAGTGTGCAATTTCTATTTTATGTTGTCTTTTGTATTGATACAAATAATAGTGTTAATTCTTATTTATCAGGAACAAGTTTAAAAGTTTCTATCTGCAATACAACTCTTTATACATATTGAAAATCAACAATTATGTTAAGAAGTTCATTATAGTCTAATAACACGATCAGAAGGGCACAAAGTTCTTATTTCAAACTAACACAGCAGCATTACTATAGGTTGCATGATGATTATTGTGATAGTGATCAGAACAGTGCCAGGTGGTCCCTATGACTTGTTGACAATTGTCGATCTGAAATAACTGAGCCCAGAGAGGGAATAGAGAGAAGTAGTCATATTTATCATGATCTATCTTTTTATATTATTACCTTTTTTGCTAAATGAAAAGATCTGAGGTAATAACTATGTTTAGGACAGCTTTTCCCAGTGGTTCATGGGGCCACATTGAAAACAGTTCCCAGTAGGCCAGAGCAAAGCAGGCATCATTGTCTGTGTTATTCTTCTACAATTGACCTTATTGTGGAGCTGTAGCCAACATTTGACATTTAACTGTTTAATTTTTAAGTTTTTATTTATTTTTAATTTATTTTATTAATTTTTAATTATTAAGTTTTGTTTAATATTTAAGTTTTTGTTCCTATCTCTTTTTTGAGACCTTGAAGGTTACTTTCATAAGGTCTTGTTGAGTAATGAGAAAGCTGTCCTCTAAACTTAGATGATTTCTTTTAACAGGTAAGATGAAAAAGAATTTATAACTCCCTCTTATCAATATCCAATATGAGATTGTTTTATTAGTCAGGGTTTCTCATAAGCAAGCCACAAATAAGATCAAATATTGTGTAACTTTCTGAGTGAAATATATTTGAGGTTTTAGCATCAACAGCAGGCCAACTCTGTGTCTTTACTTTCTTTTTCAGTAGCCCAGAAACAAGTATTGTGATTACAATTCCGTAAGTACATAGGACACTGTATATCAGCCATTTGTACTGTATTATTAGTTAGGCATATACATCAAAATAAAATAACTTCAGACAGGAGAAATTTGAACCACTCTAACATGGGTAAATCTATACTATAGCCATTAACTGGCTTAAATAAGTTTATTATAGATGATCAGTAATGTTGTTGCTCTATGTATAGCAGTGTCTGTTTGTTCTCAGAAAGTAAGGCACATTGCTCTGGGAAGGTCGAAGGCCCTCCCTACTATATCTAGGTTGAACAAACAATAGAATAAAATAGAATGGGTTCCGAAAAAGCCAATACAAGTCATAATAATTAATCCTGGTGCTACTACCAGTGGTACATAGTCTGTCCCAGTCATACAATTATCACCCACATTCAGAGGCTCTAATTTGGTTCTATGTTGTTTCCTTCCCAGTCTGTTTGAAGTTGATGAGCTCCCAATAGCCTAGGTAAACTGTTTCAGTGGGTGTCCCCATCATAGTCTTGATCTATTTACATATTCTCACTCCTCTCACTCTTAAATTCAACTTTGGGAGCTAAGTCCAGTACTCCACTGCAGGTCTCTACCTCTGTTTCCATCAGTTGCTTGATGAAGGTTCTATGGTGTCATTTAAGATATTCATCAATCTTACTACAGGGCAAGGCTAGTCTGAGCACCCTATCTTTTAGTGTTTAGGGTCTTAGCTTGAGTCATTCTTGTGGATTCCTAGGAATTTCTCCAGTGTCAGGTTTATTGCCAGTCCCATAATGGCTCTCTCAATCCAAATATCTCTTCCCTTGCTATCATCTCTGTCCTTCCTCCATCTCAACTACCCATTTCCTCAGGATCTCCTCCCACTCCGCTTATCCTCTCCAACAGCTGTAGCACAGATACTGAGAGCAACAATAAATAAATGGGACTACCTGAAACTGAGAAACTTAACTGTAGCACAGATAATAAGACAAAAAGGTAACCGACTGAATGGGAAAAGAACTTTGCCCACCCCACATCAGGTAGAGGACTGGTCTCCAAAATTTATTTCAAGAAATTATACATCAAAGTTTTAAATAATCTAATTAAAAATGGAGTACAGTACTAAACTGAGAATTCAAAACAGAAGATTCTCAAGTGGCCAAAAGACACCATCAGGGAAATACAAATCAAAATGACTCTGAGATACTATATTACATTAGTCAGAATGGCTAACATCAAAAACAGAAATGATAGCTTATGCTGGAGAGGATGTGGAGTAAGGGGAACACTCCACCATTGCTGGTGGGAATGCAAATTTGTACAACTACTCTGAAAATCAGTAAATGGTTTCTCAGAAAATTGGGAATTAATATACTTCACGACCCAGTAATTCAACTTTTAGGCATATAACCAAAGAATTCTCAATCATACTACAAAGACTTTGTTCAACTATGTTCATTGCAGCAATGTTTGTATACCCAGAATCTGGAAACAACGTAGATGCCTCTTAACCAAAGAAAGGATAAAGAAAATGTGGTACATTTAGACAATTTAGTGCTACTCAATGGTAAAACAAAACAAAACAAAAACAAAAAAAGCAATGACATTTTGAAATTTGCCTGCAAATGGATTGAACTAGAAAACATCATCCTGAGTGAAGTAACTCAGACCCAGAAAGATGGGCATGGTATGACACTTACTTATAAGCAGATATTAGATGTAAGGGAAGGATAATGATTCTATAACACTAGAGAAGCTAAGTATCAAGGTAAATCTTAAGAAAAACAAATATAGATTCACTTGGAAAGGGAAAATAAACAAGATCACCTGACAAAAATGGGAATGCCAGGGTGAGGGGAGAAGTGAGGGCTGAATGATCATTAAAGCAAAGCAGAACTTGAAAACAAAATATTATCAGGTGCAGGCACTAGAGAGAGAAGCTGGTCCTGTTCAAGATTACTCTCTGCTCTATTGGAATTTTGGGGTTATGACTTGTATCACTGTGCCTACAGCTATGATGCTGTAGAGAATAGTAAGTGACAATGTCTCCAGGCTGCTGGGAGCTGATGCAAGAGTGAAATATGTCCCAGATCCACCGAATCTTGCTGCTCTTGCTTGCAGTTTAAATACCTTATTGATTATTAATTTAGAAAGATTACCTGTTTTCAGACTGCCATAGCAAGTGATCGTGACTCGGTCTTCAAGAAAAGCAGACAGAGTGGATAGAGACTGGGTCATCTGGATATCATATCTCAGACTGTAAGTTAGAAACATACACAGACAATGGTAGTCATAAGATAATTTCCATGAAAGTCAGGCAGCACTCACCACATAGATTATAAATTTCTTCACTTCTGTCTACCTTACCTGAAAACCAGAGCAATGGAACCCACAGGATTTTGATATCCAAATGGTGATTAATAATTAGTTTGGCATGTACTAGTGAAAGGAGCTAGAAAACTTACTTGAAGTTCTAGGGTTGGGCCATCCTGAAAAAGGTGTGTCCTAGATTGATGATTAGTCTTGAAAGCATGTACTGACAGTATAGTTAATCAAACTATTTTACTGTCATAAAACAAGAAAATGATCCCCTTTATTTTCAGTTGAAAAATTGCTTTTCCTACAATATTTTCTGGTCACAGTTTATTCTCACCTAGTTCACCCAAGATTGCCTTCAAGTATGTTGGGAAAATGCCCAAAAGTCTTCCAGTGGGCATCTTATTTATTCAGAGGGGGCAAGGGACAGTTATATACTTGCAATCGATGAGGTGGTATTCATTGCTTGGTGCTAGACCATTAAGAATGCTTCATTTGCATACTCTTGGGCAATAGGTCCCAGGAAAAGGAACTTTATAAGGTCACATAGAAAAAATCAGGCAAACAACTGAGAAGTTTACGGAGTGGCCCTCAGCTTAGATTCTTAGCAATAGTGAATGAGTATCCTTAGTTGGCCTTCTCCTGTGACCAGATTTATGCCTGTCCTAATAGTCATCAGAGATGCCCCATCCAGCAACTGATAGAAGAGGGTGCAGATACCCACAGCCACACATTAAGTTGAGTTCTGGAATCCAGGGGAGGAGGAGGAGAAAGGAGTGTAGGAGACAGAGGGTTCAAGGAAAA
>PVIU01020895.1:0-32912 GCA_004026605.1 Ondatra zibethicus | reverse complement strand
ACCCTAGCCATAAACAAAGGACATTAAGCTTATAGTTCAGAAGCCTAGAGAAGCCAAATAGCAAAGTGAACTCAAAGAAAAACATATATAGATCTTCCTGGAAATTGGAAGCAAATAAGATTGCTGGGTAAATGTTGGAAGCACGGGAGTGGGGATAGGGGTGGAGGTGGGGTGTGGGTGGGGGTGGGCGAAAGGGAAAGGGGGAGGGAGAAGGGAGAAGGAAGGACTGGGGAGAGCTTGGGGAAGTGGGATGGTGGAGATGGAGGAAGGGGTGGATGTTGGAGAAGGGAATGAGATATCTGCATTGAGGGAGTCATTTTGGGATTGGTGGGAGACTTGGCTCTAGAGGGGATCCCAAGTGTCCACGGGGATGTCCTCAGCTGGGTACATGAGTAGCAGAGGAGAGGGTGCCTGAATTAGCCTTGTCCCATGGTCACAGTGATTAATATCTTGATCATCAGCATAGAGATTTCGTCCGATGGATGGAGATGGAGACAGAGATCCACATTCACATCAGAGCAATGGACTGAGCTCCCAAGGTCCAGTCGAGGAGCAGGGTGTGGGAGAGGATGAGCAAGGAGGTCGGGACTGTGAGGAGCCGGTCCACCAACTGAGGCAGTGTGCCTGATCTGGTGGGAGCTCACCAAATCCAGCTGGACTGGGACTTAATGAGCATATGATCAAACCAGAATCTCTGAATGTGGCTGCCAATGGGGACTGACTGAGAAGCCAATGATAGTGGCGCTGGGATCTGTCTCTTCTGCATGTATTGGCTTTTTGGGAACCTAGACTATGTGGATGCATACCTTCCTGGGCCTGGATGGAGGAGGGAGGGCCTTGGGCTTCCCACAGGGCAGGGTACCCTGCCCCCTCTTAAGGAAGCAGGGGGAGGGAGGAGGGGTGGTAGGGGAGCAGGAGGGGACTCGGAGAAAGGGAGAAAGTGTAAATTTTTTAATGAAAAATAAAAGAATATGAAAAAAAAGAAGAGTTAAGTAAGGCGCTTTGCTGTAGGACCCTACCAGTACATACTAAGCCTTATGATAGGAGTGTGCCACTTAAAGCAAATTAGGCTTTGTCCTCAGCTTCCCCAATCTTATATATTCCTTATACTGTGGAATAAAGTTGAACTGGTGCAGTGAAATCTGTCTCCATTTGTGCTCATGGGCTGTGTACAAAGATATCTGTCACCTATGCCTCCTTCTTCTCCTGACCTGGTGGTCAGCAGCCCTAGAGGGAAAGAGGACTCCCACAATTATTCAGCAGAGATATGATGATTGCATCTATGGTAAACCACAGATACACAACACACCTCACACACAAACACAGACCACACATACACACAGGCGCAGGTTCTGAACACAAAAACAAAAACAACAAAAACAAACAAACAAACAAAATGCAGAACACTCTTTATTTTCTTTTAAGGTACAATTTGTTTATCAAACAAAAAGTTGTTTGAACACACTTTTCTACTCCCTTGGAATAGAAAAAGGAACAGCATAATAGTATTCTACTTAATGTATTCTCTTCTTTGTTAAGGACAATGAAAACACTAAAAAGCCTACTGTATTTTGTAAGGAAAATTTAATAACCCACTTAGAAATTTAGGAGCATTTTAACAAGCATTCTGAAAAGTGGAAAACAAATTCAGATTTAGTATTTATGAATATGGTGAGCTGGTGACTTTGTGATTTTTATGAAATCTAGGACAATTCTAAAAGGAGACAACACTATGAAGAATTATAGTTGTGTCTAGAAACTGGAGCTTTCTAAAAGTAAAGTAGGACATATGGACCATGTAAATTTTGTTTTTTAAAGATGATAGCACATGCTAGGTTCTTCCAAAAAGTGTGCACCCCATCCCATATAGGTACCAACACAAGTGTGAACTTAGAACTTTCATACTCACTGGCGTGGATCCACATGTTATGCTTGTTGGGGTGAGGGCTGGTGTTGCTGCATTCCACCATTATCAGTAAAACATCCAAAATCCACCAGCTTACTTCTGATTGGTTCTTCACCACATGGAGGATACCTGGCAGTTTCTTGGGCTGGGCAAGGTTGGGCTCTCAGCACATCCTTCTGAGTCAGGGGCCTACTTCATGCTGGGTCTTTCCTACAGCCTGTCAAGGCTGCCAAAGCAGGGGAAGGAGGTAGGGTGGGGGTCTGGGCCCTTCAGTGCTCTGATAACTGACAAGGTCCCATTGGTGGTTTCTTTAACATTCCTCAGTAGTTTCTTATTCTCTGTAGTTCACGTGGCTTAAAAAGCTGCATATTCTGCTGTTCTTAGCATTTTTCAGCTTTACTCTAATATTACTACTGCATGCTGACATATTACAGGGAAGCTAGTTTGAGCAATCTTTGTGTCCATTGTGTGTTGATCTAGCTTTGCTTTCTGATGTGCTATTCTATCTTATTGGGCCTCTTTTTTTCCATTTGTCATCCCAGCTCATTTAAGCATTGGCTCTGATCAGAATTGCTCTTAGTCTCACTTGAGCTAAACTGTAGTGGAAAATTGCATTGTTACGGCATGTCTAAATGTTTGACACCCTCATTTCTTAAGAAATCCCATAGGATTAGGAATATTTATCAATGCTGTTTTTTTTAATAACACTCTTTGACAGAAGAGTCTATTGAAAGACTAACTTCACACTTAGTTGAGTACTTACTAATGGGTTATATGCTAAAACCTTCATGTAGTTGCTGTACATCCTGCATGAAGGGCTTTCATTATGTATATCTCTACAATATAAGCAATCTAGCATGAGGAATATGGAGAACTAATTCAATTTAAGAACTTTAAAAAACCCTCTCCTTTAAAAGATTTTCTGCCTTGTCAAGTAGTAATCTCCTCATCCTTGGAAGAGTTTAAGCAGAGGATGACTACCCCCTCTTCCTCCCATCCTTCTTTAGGATATTTAGAAGGTTCTATAGAATTTGTCACAAAGATAGCAGGTTGACCTGGCAGGATTCTAAGAGTCAGTGATAATAATTGTCGGACACTTAAAGGGCAATTGAATGGCTGTTCAACATGGAGTTGAAGCAGACTCTGAGCTGACCTGCAATTTTAGTACTTATCAAGCAATCTTTAGTGGCTGTAAATCCTACCTTGTAGGCTGGCATCATGGCCCTCCTTTCCACTTAGCTTTGTCGCCATCCAAACTTAATTGGACCCTAAATGTTTTCCCTATGGAGCTCTTATCTCCCAAACCAACTGCTTAATCTATTTTGGCAGATATGGGATTCATAGCTCTTTGGGGAACTATAAAATACTATTTTTTTTTAAAGTTAGCCTTCTCCAGTGGGACAGCCAAGTGAAAGACTTTATGTTTTATTCTGAAAATGTCCTATTCAATGGTTATTATGTTATTATGAAATACATTCTAATGTGTCTTAGAGTATTAATATCATCTTATGATGTTTGAACACTGAAAATATTTTCATCACGTTAACTGAATCAGCAAGGATTCATGGCTCTTAAGAACTATACAATACAATATTAAACTATCATTAATATTTTTAAAATATTAAAAAGAGATTAAGGCTTCAGCCATCTGGACTAATGATAGAAAAAGAATTCCCTTCAATTTTATTTCCTGCCAAGATTCATTGGCTAAAAAGTAATCCTTGAGAGGCTGAGTTTCCCTACTTTCCACTGTTCCAGAACTGACTTTACTAGATATAACATTGTTTACCTTGTCATATGTCTGCTTAGATTGTGTACATTTGCAAAGGATAATTTACATTTGTTATTTTTTTGAGAAGTAGCTTTTGGTTCTAAAATATAATCTGTATGAAGATTTTCACTTATAGTAGAGTAGATTTCTCTTTGGAGAAGAAGACACACACAAACACACAGTTAAGATATGAGTGACAAGAATTCAAAGAAACAAAAATTTAACATTAAGCAAAATAAATGTAAGGGATATTTTTTAAAATGATTTATTTGTTTTTTACGTGCATTGGTGTTTTGCCTTTATGTATGTTTGTAAGGGTGTTGCACTTGCTGAAATTGGAGTTACAGACAGTTGTGAGCTGCCTGTGGCTCTGCTTCTTCCTTGGGATTGTTGGTGCATTGGTCCATGAGGGTGGAGGGAGCAGAAGGAGGGAGCAGGGTTTGGACAGCTGTGGGTATGATGGAAACAGTCCTCCATGATACGACTTGAATGAATCAGCTCAGCTTTATTCCAGAGTCTAGTAAGTACATAAGATTGGAAAGCCTGGGGAAGAACCCTAATTTGCATTAAGTGGCATGCTATTATCATAAGGCTTTGTATGTGGCAGCAGAATCCTATAGCAAAGCTCCTAGTACAAGTCTTAATTACCATGTGTGCAGCAGGGGAAAGACTTCTAGCCGGAAACTATGCCAAGGATCAGTCTAGAGATAGACCGGAAATCCTGACTTATACAAAGCTTTCAGATAAGGCCGGTCCTCTGGCCCAGAGGCATTCTCTAGATAAAGGCAGGTAGAGAACAGCAGAGTCCTCATGTTGCAGACCTTTGGAGAAAGCTGCCAGACCATGATAGACTGTAACCTATGACCAGCAAAACCCTTCCAACAGCTGCTGTGTGGATGCTGGGAATGGAACCGGGTCCTATGGAAAAGCAGTCAGTGCTCCTAACCTCTGATCCACCTCTTCAGCCTCCAAAGAATATTTTTAAAAGATTAGAAATTGTACGTATTCATGATATATTTTATATGTATGCTTATATACATATAGTTATAAAATAACCAAGATATCAGTAAATATACACTGTGGTATAACAGTTTTCATTGTTATAATAAAATACAATGTAGGGAAGAAGGAATTGCTTTCACTCACTGCTGTGGGCTAA
The DNA here is from genome assembly GCA_004026605.1 of Ondatra zibethicus. Taxonomy (NCBI): domain Eukaryota; kingdom Metazoa; phylum Chordata; class Mammalia; order Rodentia; family Cricetidae; genus Ondatra; species Ondatra zibethicus. The sequence continues at coordinate 28,076 of PVIU01020895.1, read as the reverse complement.
TACACATAGGAATGCTATATCTTCCCTCAAAAATATAGGAATAGCTTCAAGCCTTCCTGAGGCTAGGCAGTTTTTACCTGGTGCACTTGTTACAAAAGTTAGCCACAGCTGAGTCACTTTATTACCTAACAACAGGAAACTTTCCAAAATGCTGAGAACCACTGCCTGAACGTTCCCATCCAGAACTAGAAATCAGTTCTCAGAGATGAACTAACTTTAAACCCACAGATCGTTGTGTTTTCTGACTTGGCATAGAATGTGCACAAAAAAATAAAATAAATTTAAAACATAAAATAGTGAAAATAAAAAATAACATTAACAAAAGTAAACCAGCTATTATTACTAGTTTAGTTAAGATATTCCACTTGTGTTAGTTTGATATGGAGATGCACACCTACAATCATGGTACTCAAAGTAGGAGACTGAAGGCAAGAGGACCAAAAGTTCAAGGTCATTCTCTACTACTTAGAGAGTTTAGACCTGCATGAGTTACATGATACCCTGTAGTAAACAAAATCCAAAACATCCAGTGATCTTTTTATGGCTGTGGTGTTATGATACAGACTAATAACACTCTAGTTTAGGAACTACATTTTGTTAAGGCTAGCCCGTAAGTAACTATGTCAGCTGATATTAGCTGTGAAATCCTGTTCAGTAATTATTAAAAATCATTAGAACATCACTAGAAAGATGGTGGCATCCTTCCCCATGTCTACAATGAGAGCTCAAGTTGGTATTTCTCATTGATCTAGGGTTTTAATTGTAAACCAAAACACATGAGTTCCTACATTTTCCTTTGATGTAAAACCTGCAGTTAAAAACACAAAAAAGATATTATGTATCTATGCACACAGTCACAATAGTCATTTTCTTTTCGTATTGATGAGTCCTCACGTTAAAACTACTATGGAGTTAAATGCAGGAAGCCAGTGGTTCTTTTGTTGTTTTGCCATTAGAAACTTCTTTATCTTCATCTTACTTCGGGTTTCCCCCTTCTAACATGGCCATGTTTCTGAAGATTAGGTTCTTTAAAATCATTGCTGAGGTTGGTAGGTTCACCCAAAGTCACCTGTTAGAAGCTTGATGTCAATGTAGCAGTGCTGGGATGTGGGATATACTTGGAGGCATCAAAACATAGTATTTAAGTTCTCTTGAGTGGGTTAATGGTAACTGATGTAGGTTGATCGCAAAGTGAGTTGTAAAATCAATTTTCTCTTCTTTGTCTCTTGCTTCCATGTTCTTGTGATTCTTCCACAAAGTACGAGAGCCCTGTCAGACAGCACAGCTGTGTCCTTGGATTTCTCATCCTCCACAACTGTAAGCTGAATAAACTTGCTTCCCTTTAAAACGACTAAGTTTGTGTCTGTCTGTTCAAGTAACAGAAAATAGACCAAGACCATCAAATAAGCACAGAAGGCGTTTCCTGTCAGGGGAGACTGACATAAATCATAGTGCAAACTGTCAACGTGAGCATTTCTTCCTAAGAGGTACCTCTTAAGCAGAAACTGGACTGTTATAGACGATAACAACCATATTATGGCTTTGCAATATCATAAAAGCATATCTGGAAATGTCTTCAGGCCAACATTGGTTAGTTCCTATCATGTGTGATTATTTGGACTGTATTAAGGAAATAGATACATACAGGAATGCAGCATTAGCCAATCTACACTGGCTAAATTTCTGATACTATCTAAAAAGAAAATAAAATATAACCTTAAAGAAAAGTATTATTCTGGGTAGTTTCTTCTGAAATGCCCAAGAAATCTACTAAATGAGTTTGTTCAACAATCACAGCACTGCAGCGCTTAACACAAAGTCAGGTCACACTCAGATTTATGATAATGAGCTTCATTGACTTACTCTGCTTTAAGAATCTTATATAAGGAATATTTTTTCAATCTCAGATTTAAATGAAAATAAATATTATTATGGAAATATTTCAACACATTTTAGTCATTTCCTTAAAGGCATTAATTAAAATCTAACATTCTTTTCACCCTAACCTCTATATTTTACTTGAACAGAGGGGTCAAGATACTCTAAGAGAAATTATTTCCACTGCAATTCAATGAAAGGAACATATAGAGTGGTGCCATTCAGAAATTGTATAACCAAATGTGGCAGCTCTGGAAAGAATCATTGCAGTCGAATAGGTGAGGACACAAGATAACCTGTTTGTTTGTTTTATTTTCTGAAGTGAGCTGTTTGGGAGGTGGCGAGGAGTAAATTTTGAAGTCGTAGTACAGATTGTCCTAGAATTTATGAAGTATCCCAGGTTGACCTTGAATTCATGATCCCCCTATCTCTAGCACGAGTGCTGGGATGACATTTCTTAAATACATTTATTCAAACATTTTCACTTATTTAAAAGAAAAACTGGTACAACTTTTATAATAATAAATCTAAAACACGACCCATTTATTATATAGTCTTGGGCAGTGATAATTTTGGCATCTACTAAAAATCAAAATACTGACCAGGAGTTATTACGGACACAAGATTGGGGACTGGATGGATCAGCAAGCTACTATCCACGTCCTTTTCACTTATGGGAGGGGGAGTGAACTCAAAAATTGCAAAGCATTCTTGTTATAGCTACCACATGATCACACTTCCACCAAAGAAAGGCAAAGATCAGACCTGCTGTGGTCATTGCTGGCATGTTTCTACATGAAGGTCCAACATAGTGACTCCCAACTATGTCATTTTCATGTAATTTAGAGGTACTGCTGATGTTGCCAAGCAGAAGGCCATATCTGATGATGACTGCATTATGTACTATGAGCTCATACAGGCATATGAATTCACATAGTTCAAACTTTTCGAGTAATACACATATTAACTTAGATTAACAAGAAAAAAATACAATATGTAAATAATGCTCATGATGCTTTCCCAAGTTTGTGTTGCCTAGAATACCATTTGTAGGATGATGAGTGCTTGAATTGCTTACATACAGTTGTGAATTGTACTTATCTATGAACATAAACGCAAGAAATTTTTTCCTACTTTTCCATGATCCTTTCCACTGTTTAAGGGATTGTAGTCATATAATAAGAAAAAGCAATATCAGGTTTGTTTTATTTTAATGAACAAATAAAAAAGAAACATTTGCATTCTGAAAAATCAAAGGAACACAAAAGAGGTAGATGACATGAAGTATGTGGAAGGGTTTGGGGAGACCTGGAAATGGGTCTAGGTTATAGTAAGAAGAGAAAAAAAGCTCACCATGCTTGGAACAAGCCACAGTTGAGGAATGAAGCATACACGTAGATGACTATCTCTCAAAAATGAAAGCATTGAGAGTTGACAATTCCATGGTACATTGGCTCTTCAGACTCCTTAGCACTGCAAACAGTGTGGTGTTTTGTAGAGTCCCAATACAATACTAGGAAATTGAGTATTTTCTGTTGTCATTATTATACTTTCTTCCCTTACTAGTTAAAAAAATATCTTCCTAAACCACAGAGATATAGTAATGTACCTGCTAGATGGTGATCCTTCTCTCCAATGATCCTTCTCATTCACCAAAATAAGGTAGTTAGCTGGTATAGTATATATAGCTTATATACTATAAAGCATCCACAGGTGATTTTATTCTGTCTGTAGTTTTGTCCCCATGCATGGGTAATTTTGCTTTCTTCTCATTTCCTACAGGCACTACGAGGTATTTCAGCTCATTGACTTTGCCCAATCCTTATTTTACCATAATTTATTCTTCAATTTCTGTTCCCAATCTGCAAATATTACCCATTTCCCACTAAATACTGAAAAAGTCTACAGTTACAACACTCAGAATTAATCTCCAGCAAAGGCTCTCAGTCCTAATAGCAATGATTGTAATACATGCTCTCTATAAATACTTATGCTTTTGTTCTTTCAAAAAGAACATAAATTATGACATATAAAATGATAATTTCCCTGTGATCTCTTTGTGGAATTTGAAGATTGTCATTTTTTCAAAAATACATTTAACATCGTTTAGAATTATCAGTCCCTTGGACCCACTTTGATGACATGGCTGTAGATGGGAGAGTCTTTAGAATCCTATCATTTTCTAAGACACACACTATGTTCCTAGGTTTTTAACATGAGATGCTACATCAGAGTGTAACTTTTTTAAAAAAATAATAGTTTTATAGATCATATGAAACAACTAAGACCATAAAATGGAATACAGTAAGTTCCAAGGGTCTGATGTTAATAACACATATAATACAAAGATTATCCAATTAACAAAGTCTCTTACTGATGAATTGTAATCAACAAATTAGAGAAGTACCTTCATTACTGCTCTTCCCTGGTATCAGTTGCCATTTTCCTGGTCCACCCTCTTGGCATATAAACAGTCTTTGGGAAACTGAATTCAGATCCTTTGTTACTAGAGAAATACATATGGCATTCATCGCTCAGATACCTCAAATTGAAAAACATGGAGGATGGAAATATGTAAACAGTTCTGGGATTGTGGGGAATCCTAAAGAAAAAAAGTCACAGTGTTCTCGAGCTGTCTGTCTTCTAGACAGTGAGCTTCTTAGACCTCTGTGACTCAGCTGTCGTGGGGCCCTCATCTAGGTCAGGAAGTCGAAAGAAGATGCTGTTGCTGTGCTGTGTAAAACAGCAGTAAGACTCTGCCCTCATGTGTCTTGTCACTGCAGTCAGAAGAAGTGGGGAACCAAGGAACCCCCTCCCCTCCTTCTCTGTGCTGTGCCACTTACTAGTTGTTGTATTTTTTTAAGCTGTGTATTGAATCCATAAAGTGGATGAGTTTCTGAGAGTAGCAGATAGTCAAATATGTCTGAGAACTACAATAGTTAAGAGACTGGAAAAAAAAATAATTCTTAGGAACCATCCCTGTATGAGTTTGCATTTTTAAAAATAGGATGGAGAATCTACATTAAAATTTTCTGAAAATTAGATTTGAGGGTTCCACGTGGTTTAAAGAAAACATTCGAAAAACTAAAATCCTATTTTTCTAACTTTCCCTCTTCTATTATTAATGAAAAATATATAAAGCGCCAATATTATTCAATATGTGTCAATATAGCATTCATTTTAAGGGAAATGTAAATATAATTTTTAGAAATACTTTAATTTTGACTGTTTATACAGCATCAACGCCAATTAGGCTTTATCTTCAAGAAGGAGATAAGAGCAATTTAGGTAAAGCAGCACGTGTCTTCTCTTCAATGTGATGAAATCACCATACACTTTTAAAACAGTTAGTACTTACAGTTTAATAAAAGGATTCATCACCTTAGGTACTGTGGGTTTCTAGCCCCAGGACAAACAAAGCTGAATTTGCCTGGCTTGATTTGTTGCTGTAAAACTTAGCTGAAGGATGCTCACTGGGCACACTGACACTTTCAATATAAAGTGCACACACTATTCTGACTCACTGTGTAGGCACAAAATACATTCTGAATACCATGATATTTAAATTGTTCTTTTCTTAAAATCATGACTTTTCAGTCACCTTGAAATAGGTGAAAATGCAAATCTGAATCCCATACACAGGAAGGATTTGGTTGAAACAAATCCTATTCCCTGAAGCTGTGCTGGTTTGGGGACAGGTAGTGACTCTTCTAATGGGAAGATTGCAATGATTTTGCTCCTAAGGGGAAAAGAGAATGGAAAGTCATACAGATTATATGTTCTTATTTATAACATGTAACAAGATATGTTGCTAGACACAACATCTTTCTGATGACTTATCCTGCTGATCTTTGTACGAAAGAGTTTATTTTCATAATTACAACAGATGGAAAACAATAAAGCTATACTTTAGGCTAATGTACTCTCACCCTTATTACACATTTTTTGTATGTGTGCATCCCCTGAAGCTATTTTATAACAATATAAAAATTGCAGAAATATGCTACCACAAAAGCCTGACCAGATTTCCTAATTATCTGTCATGACTCAAGAGTGCAGTGAAGAAATTAGCTCTCCTGGGAGAGGGGAAGATTATGATGAAACTTAAAAAATATAGTCTATGATGTCTCCCTGTGAGGCTGAGAAGGAAACCTGTTTGTTTTAGTGACTTTATCTTGATAAGCTTTCATATGGGTGTTTGTGTGTGTGTGTGTATGTACATGCATATGCATGTGTATCTGTGTATGTGCATATATGGGTATTCAGATATATGTGTATTTGTGTGTATGTTTGTGCATATGTGTATATGTACATTTGTGAATGTGTGCGTGGATTCATCTTAGTTACAGAGATTTGTGTTAATCTGACTTTTCAACACTTGCTCTGCTGCCATGCAAATGTTCACTCTTGTTTAGTTAATTCATTTGTATTATTTTCCTTTCTTCTATATTGCTAAATTCTCACTATGGTCATTCATGAATAAAATATATGCATTTGCGATGCACACAGAGGAACATACATTTACATATGTGTACTAACTATATCCATTCACTTTATTTCTGTATTTTCCAGCTTTATTAGTGCGTCAATTTGCCCATTAGTGAGAACACAATTCTCACTAATGAAATGTGGACAAAGAAGTGATGTCTTCTTGTTCTCTATACCTCTCATGTGCTGTTTCGCTCTACGTTTCTTATTTGGTTATGGATAGTAATTTCCAGGGACTCTACAGAAGTGACATTGAAAATTATCTTCGTCAGATAATTCCTGAATGATTGTAGATCAGAGAATACATTCATTCAACACATATCAGTTACTTAGCCTCACTTGAATAGGCAGAAATTGACGTGATAAATTTGCTATACTGCAAGTGCATCTGAGTGCTATCAACTTGTTACTCATTTCACCGTAAGGAATCACCTCATGACGTTGCAAGGTCTTTGTGTTGCCAAGTCTACGAATTGATTTTTGACTTTTTAAAGTTGGATAAAATTCCTGGAAAGCCTAAGATAGACAGATAACAGTAGAAAAGCCACTACATTTTTTCTCATAACTTTGCTCATTAGGACCTTGTTGAAAGTTTTGTGCTTTGAGCATCTTAGGTGTATTGCATGTCAATCAACCATCAATTCCATGGTGAGAGTGTCCAGCTTGTTTAGTAGCTCAAGGTTACGACCTTAGGTAAAATAGTGTTCATGTGACATACGTACGTTGAGTATTCATTAGTCAGAAAAAACATTTGACAAGTACACATTTCAGCAAACAGAATGATATCTTGCTGCTTGAAATAAAATCAAAATTAAAAAAACAAAATTTGCTCTTTGTCAGACTAAATAACAAGTTGTTAATCAGAGACTATATGAACTGTATTAAATTTTCTTATTGCAGACAACAATCCTTGGCTATATTGATGATGAGGAGCCCCACAAATACTGGATATGTTGATATTAGGTTTTTGAATATTAGGTATTGAAGTTGGTGGCATGTTTGTTTAAATATGTTGTGTGTTTTACAGCAGTATTAGAGTTACAGAAAAATCCAGTAAATTGTAGATTTCTATACATCTCTAAATTCCCAGACTCCTAATGTCCCCTATTAACATTCTGCAATGGTGTTGCATATATGTTATAATTGATGAATTAGTATTAATGCATTAGTACTCTCTAAAAACAATAGTTGACACCATTATAGTTTATTATTATACTAGTTTCTTTCTTATGAATTTTACTAAGTCAAAAATATTATGTACTGCATATCACAAGAAATAGTTTCATTGCCTCAGGAGTCTCCTGTGTTCCTGTGGACCAAAGACTACAGATTTTCTCCAATGTTCTACAAAGTCATATACAGTTGGGTTTGTACCATTAGTATCATTCTCAGTTTAGCTGTTTTCAATAGGCACAATGAATTTATCATTTCTAGATGCATGTTTATGGCTAATAGGTCATTTCTTATCACTGTAAAATTCCTTTGTATCCCCACACTATACTCCTTCCTGTATTGAAAGAGATATTGTTTTCAATTGTTAATTCTTGCTAATGGCAATCTATATATAAATATTCATGTACAAATTTTTTCCTATGGTCATATGTTTTCAATTTACTAAGAAATAACTAAGAGCATACATAACTCTTATGTTATGATACATAACTGCTCGATCATACAGTTAGCCTTGAAGCATCATGATAAATGGACAGTTTGTCACCTAAAACAGCTGTTTCTTTTAGCTTTGCTCCTATGTGTGAGTGAGAGCTTCCACCACCTCACATTCTCACCTGTACTCAAAGTTGTCTGTGTTTGAGTCTTTACTGTTCTCACAAATGTGCAGTGGGATCTCAATGCTTTATTTACAGCCTCCAATGACTTAGGCTGTTGAAAATGTACCCTTCTATATCTTTCACATGCATCTATCTTGTATTCTACCCAGTTTATATTGAGCTGCTTTCTTGGTGTTCAGTTTCAAAAGCTCTTTTTATATTTTGCAACCTCTTATCTTAATGCGATATTTGTTATGCAAATATTTTGTCCTGGTCTGTGGATTACCTTTTATTCCTTTAATGCTGTTTTTCATATAGTATATGTTCTTAATATTATGGAACTTTAACTAGTCATTTATTTTTATTTCATAAGATTTGGTTTGGGTACAGGATATAAAAATACGTTGCCGAATCCAAGGTCCTTCAGATTTTCTCCTATATTTAGTTATTTATTACTAATATAAAAAACTTTTTTCATCTTTTCACTGCTAAGACAAGAGCCAGGGACTAAAGGTTCCATTCCACTACTGACTTATATAGCGTTTTAAAATTCTGAGGTGTCCTTCTGTGTTTGCTGTATATGCTTCTGATGGAAAACTACAACTTGACATTGTTTATAGAGCCCTCCTGGGAACGTGTGTGGAGGGGCCATGCATCTTCAAAGGAAGCACTCTTGTCACAGAACCACAGCTCTGGCCATTGTAACTCTACCAGGCCACGGTCATCATATAAGCTAGCTTATTGAAAGCTTCTCTTTATAAGAGGGAACATATTCTCCCTGAACCAATGATTGACATCTTCAATTCTGCAGTGAATAAACCACTGACATCTTCCCCGAAGGAATAGCTTAAGAACCATCAGTGAAAGGCAATGATTGACAGGGTACATCTACTCTCCAAAGTGCCCAAAGAGAGGAAGCAGATCCAGCTACAGACGGAACCCCATCTCTAGCTGCAGAGTGGATCTTAAAAAAAAAAGAGGCAGATATCAGGAAGTGTAAAACTTCTATTCCCAGGAAGGTTCGGTTTATCCTTTAAAATTATGACCTTATAATAAAGCAAATGAGCTTAGATTCTCAAAGGAACATTCTGAAACCCAACTTACTTAATATCAAAGGACTACCATGGCTCATAACAGGCTCAGAACTGCTACTATAATTTCAGTATTTATAAGATGTACAGGAAAAATAATTCAATGTGATTTTAAAACATTCCCCCAAAATCACTATTGTAAAAATAAAAGAAAGCAGCATTAAAACTTAAATACAATAACAACTGATGTTTTCTAAATGCAAACTAGAATAAAACACACACACATATGTATATATATGTATAATGATAAGGGATTAGGAAAATTAAGTTATTGTAAATAAACAGGAAACTACTGTCAATATATTATTTGATTTTTTTATACCTAACCAGTGAAGTGACATATCCAGGTTTTCTTTTTGTTTGCTACTTTTATACAACTTGTTTACTTAATTTTGTTTTCTGTTATAACAAAACCAATAATTTCCTTCCTTATAAGTAATACCAGAAAGGGTAAATTTCCAGAAACTCATTTCTCTGCTAAATATTTACACAGAATTTATGAGGGAAGCTGACACCATGGCACAGCAGGTTAAGGAAATCTGAGTACAATTCCTGGGATTTTCATGGTAGAAGGGAAGAACCAACTCCAGTAAGTTGTACTTTCTCTTCCAGATGTATCATGGCTTATGCATGTCCATTTACATATTTTCTTAAATATAAATATATATGTATGTATTTATATACACACACGTGTGTGTAAATACATAAATAGATATAATTTTCTCCTCTTTTTTTGGAATATTAGAGGAGACTCGAGACAGGAGAATTGCTTGGGCTTGCTGGTTGCTAGACTGCCCAAAGAATGTAACCTCCAGATTGAGTAAGAAATCCTGCCTTAAAGGAGAAATGTAGAGAGTAATAGAAAAGGATGCCTAACACTCTTTTCTGAATCCCATACATATACTGATATGTGTAAGCATATGAATATCTGAATACACCACACACATGCACACACACACGCGCGCGAGCGCACACACACACACACACACACACACATCATTTTATGCAGTAATTTCCAGTCTGAAACTAAACCATTGATGCAGTCACCTCTCTCATAACTCGTCCCCCTGAAGCTATGCCTTCTTTCAGTTTTCCAGTTTACTCTTTTTTTAAGTATTTTATGTGTAGGGGTGTATCGCTTATGTATTTGTAGACTGTGTCTATGTCTGGTACCTACAGAGGCTGGAAGAGATTGTGGGGTACCCTGGAACTGTAGTTACAGGTAGTGGTAAGCCATCTTTTGGGTGCTAGAATTTGAATCTGAATCTTCTAGAAGAGCAGCCAGTGCTTTTACCCACTGAGCCATCTCTCCAGGACCTTCATTTCACTCTTATATACCTCCTTAATGTGGACTATTAATTCAGGGGAAGGGGCTGTGTTATATCCCATATCAACCAGGTGTTCATGAACATTATTAATTATTATTATTAAGATTCATAATGATGTCAGACTTCACCTAATCAATTTTAATTCAGTTTAATCTAGTTCAATTAAGTTTAATTTAGGAGGTGCTGCCCTGATATTTCTCTTTACCTGGAATTTTAATTTAGCTTTGCCCCAGACATCGAATTTCTTCCTTCCTATTTTTTTTCTCATAAATTTCTTCCATAGGTGAGATGTTTTCTTTATATCATTGCTAACGTTCATTTTATCAGAAAAAAATTCCTGCTTCCAAAAACCAGTTTCCTTGCATTTAGTATGCACAGGTTTTCAGTTTAAAACTAATTTTTCTCCCAGTGAATCGAAAGCTGCTGTCCTAAGTGAGCAGTTTGACCTAGGGGCCATCACTTTCAGGGTTAGAGAATGAAAGCGGGGTTTTAGAAAAGCAGAGCATCACTCACCGTCTTTGAGATTTTGAAAAGGTGTTCCAATACAGTGTAGAGGAGAAATGGAGGCGGGCAGTAGCAGACAACTGGACTTACCTGGACACTATGCACACTATCTACACTTGCGATGACTAGTTGTAATGGTAAAGACACAGTGTTTGGGTGGAGATACTGAAAAACGTAGAAAAAAGAAGCCATTACTTATTGCTGAAAGTAAGTCTGAAGATGGGAAGGGGTCAAAGGTGACCAAATAGACTTCTTCTGTGCAGGTAGAAGAAGAAGATTTGCACTAGGTGTGATGGTGGGCACACTGTGCAAGGTCAGTTTCAGAGACAATGCAGACTAGTAAAAGTCACATGTCCTTTAGAAAGGTAAAAACAGTAGAAGATGGATGAGTGAAGAGAATTCAAAATAAAGAGGATCGAGAGTGGAGGAAGAGAATATGCCAATGTTTGTGAAGGCAAACGAAGGAATGCAAATCTAAGTATACCGAAGAAGAGTAAATAGAAAAGAAAGTCGATGAGGAAAACACCTGTCTACGGAAGCCATCTTTTCGATTATCATGCCAGGATCTTGTAACCACACAGAGTTGTGATCCTCTGGGGCATGTTCTATCTCAACAGGGAGAATGAACTTACAAGGTACAACAAAGAGGGTGGCTCCGAGCCTGGGGGTGGCACTGAGCAAGTCAGTAAACCCCAGCACTTCTGCTGGCACTCTAAAGCCTTCCTGATGTATGCCCGAGTGCTGCCACGTGTTTACAGTACCACCCCTGGCTCAAACTGAAGCTTTCTCTACTTTCTTGTGCCTGTTATGCGCAGCTAAATTGTTACTCTGCCTTTTAGAAGGGTATTTTCTTTTTTCCCTGCACTTAAATAAGACCACATCTCCAGAATTTACTAAAAGTGGAGCGGAATGGAAAATGACAGACACCTGAATCCTGCATATGCCGGCTTTGTGAATCTAGGAGCAGGACTGCTGCAATTTCCAACTCTTCACATAAAAAGCAGAGTGGGGAGGAGTCAATCACATTATAGGATTAAATGAAGCAGTACTATTTTTAACTAGTAAGTTATGGACACACTGTAAATGCTCATTTCTTTCTCTAGTCCCCCCCCCCCCGACATGTCAGTCCTATGTCCTTTTTAAGGATATGTTTTTAAACCCAGCATTCATGAAACCCTAACATTAGGAACTCATTACTCCCAAACCCTGAAAGTAGGAAGAAAATCTGCATACTCTGTGTTAAGGAAGTCTTTGAGGGGATTGATCTTCTGAGAGGCATAGAGAATGAAGCTCTGTATGAAAAAACTCTGCACAGGTTATCATTCTTCTTACTCATTCTTCTAACCTTTTCTGGATTGTATAATCTGAAGCAATCTGGATAACACAGTGTTCTATTGTTCTTCCTTGCATATGTTCAGTTGTTATCTTTTTACTCTTTAGGCAAATGTGCAGTGATGTCTCAGCTGATGAAGTGTGGGCATAAACATCTGCTCACACACATCCTTTTGCTATGAAGTCTGTAGCCTCGAGCATTCTGTAGCTGACAAGCTCTCTGTGCATATGCAGTGTTTTACACATAACCAGAAGACGCCTACGTGCTAAAAGCATGAAAAAACCTGATAGTAACAGTTGAAGATTTCCTTCTGCTTTTTAAAGTCCATAATGGTTATAAACACTTTTTGTTTATTGTGATGTGGGTGGTCAAAATGAGGTCATTTTGACTTATTTTGAGGCAAACAAAGAACAAAATTCTGTGATTTCCAGAACTGAGGAGATTTTAATTGGAGATAGAATGGCTAAGAGAACTCGTGAACTAAAGGTTTAAAGTAAGACCCCTACCAAACTTACCTGAGACAGCGATGATCATAGAAAGCCTGGTCCAGAAGGGTGGCATAATTTGTACTGATATTTTAATCTTGTTCAGGATTGAAATAATAAATATATGCATTTGATTTTGTCATTGATTTTTTTTAAATGTGGCTGTTAGGTGTAAGTATGCTAAAGAGGAATCATGTTAGGTACACATAGAACCTAAGAGCAGAGGAAATTTGCCAGGCCCTGTCTGTAGTCCTATTCAAAGCATGACAAGACTAGAGAACTATTGTTTACATGTGAATATGGTGTTTAAGTTGACTGAATCAATCTACCTGAATGAGAATTTTATAGAATTAACCCATCAGCTCTTTCATTTGGATCCTTTAATATCTTTTATATTAAATTTTTGAATCAAATATATCAGCTCATAAAGGAAGCACCTTATTACCCAAAGCTAGGTCATGATACAGACATGACATTTTTACTATGCCATTATCAGAAATAACACTATTAATCATCTAACAAACAGTTTTCATAATAACATAATTCCCAAATGCTTCAATTTCACTAAATACTTTAAAATATAAAGTAAATATGTCCAAAGACATGCCTGGAAATCCACTCACATTTATGTGGAGTTTTCTGCAAATCGTACCATGAACATGGCCTGCATGGGCTTTGTGCAGAGGATAAACATGTCTTGCATTGAATTGACTGAGGCAAATTGAAATTACAGGACTGAGTCTTAGCTCAACAGGCAATAGAAGCTTGGGCTGATTAGCCCATTTAACCTGTAACGTTCAAGGAGGAATCATGGATGGCTGAATTGAGGTTGATTGGCACAGAAGCCAGCAAGGTAGTCAATAAAGAAAGAACTTAATAACAACTGAAAAGTAAAATCAAAGGTAATAACTTGACCCAAGCTTCCAGGGACTGAGAGATTCAGAAATGAAGCTTTACACTTCATCCATAACACACGCTGTTCTTCTCAGGTCCTGGAAATAGTATGTGACCTATGAAGCATCCTAGGAGCTGTTTCAGGAAAGCACATTTTCCACTGAAAAGAAATTGGTTTAAGAATCAAGGAAACAAGAACAAACACAAAGCCAAACACACCAGGATCCACATTTGCTGCTCATTCAAAATGTCATGTCATTTGAACATACCTCCTGTTTTTATCAGTGCCTTTCTGGGGTCTAATCAGATTCCCACCCTGCTGGGTTGCATGCCATTACAAGCTTTTTAAAAATGTATAGCTAGGACACAACAGAAAAAAAAATCTCAAAAAGCCCATGGCAAAAGTATAGACAGAAGAGACCTTTGGGTGTCTGCTTCATCTGTTACAACTGCCTTACAAGGTCTTCTGTGACTTGCTGCAGAGTTGTGTCTCTGTTCTCTCATGGTTAAAATAAGAATGGTCATGAGAAGTGATTGATGACCTACAGCCGTCATATTTATTTTCTTTGAATTACATTTTTGGAACCTGTTCTGGTAAACAAGGCCAATACCTCTGATAAACTTTCTCTTTTCCTATTATAGCACAAAAGACAATGAGAAAACATTTTCCCATATTTTTATACATATATATGTGTTATATATGTATATATATATATACATACACACGTGTGTGTGTGTGTGTGTGTGTGTGTGCTATTTCTGTATTTTTCATGGGGTACTGTTGTTCTTTAAAAGTTTCAGACAAAGGGATGATAGAAAGCCTGTTTTTTTTTTCCTCCCAAATATTTCAAATGGTGAATTTTCTTGTTCTGATCATTTTAGCTTTGTAGAAGGTTACATTCAATTGCATGTGCACATCAAACAACGTTATGGATCTTTAGGCAAGTACATAGGAATAACCAGTCCTTTGATTATTTTTCCCCTGAAGTTTGAACATTTGCTCATGAAGGCTTTCCTCTGTTTTTATTGTTGACATTCAAATGGAATTGAACCACAGTTTTCACTTGAGATTGTTTCTGACAATTTCCCAACGTAGTTGCTTCCCGTCCTGGCTGTCAGAATGATGTAATCAGAAACAAAGTACATTTTATGATAAATGCCTTGGGGTGAATGTAGCTCACAAAAGGTATTACAGCTTCTCTCTCTTTTTTCTTTCTCTAAAATAAATCTTGCCATAATATTAGCTGGTTCTCAAAAGAGGAAGGGAAGCACATATAGATACGAACACACCCACATTCTCATCGAGGTGAGCTGTGTAGTTTAAAGGTGGTCACATGATGCTTCATTTGCCTAATCCCAGAACAGCTAAACGTAAGCATGTTTTGCCCTGAGTAACTGGATGTGACATGGAATATGAAAGAACCTATTTTGGATACAGATAGTTCTTCCCAAAGTAAATTAAAATGGCATGGCTTGAAAACACTCCTATAGGAGGCTGCCTTCCATCCACAGGACTCAATCTGGGCCACTGACAAAATAATCAGAGACCAAGTGCAGAAGTGTGACCCATTGAGTGAGTTGATGGCTGGAGTCCACAGACGTTGGGCTGAATATGTCAACAGGCTAATGAGATGGTGCTGGTCTGTGGGAAATACACAGACACAGCAGGATCCCAGTAAAGCTGCTAAAAGCACACACTGGAGGACAAACTTTCAGGAGGAAAGGTCCTCATTGCTGACAGATTGTGAGCAGGGCCTTGGATGTGTGGTGATAGGTTCCCCAAATATAAGTGAATATATAGTACTCATATCATTTGTTATAGAATGTGAAGCCTTCTATGTGAAACAGTATTCAGCAATCACTCCAACAAACACTGAGCCCACCCCTTGTCATGCCTTAAAAAGCACAATGCAGAGGTGAGAGTGGTTTTCTACATACAGTGAGAGTATAAGAACCATTTGTCTAGGCGAAGCTCTCTCGTTGCTAGGTCAAGTATAGTTTCAAGGTGCAGGCCAAAGATCTGTTAACCTATAAAACTATATAGCAACTACGTAATACTTAGGTGTAAAAGCATTCTGATATCTCCCTGAGGAATGAATTAGAAGATCTCAAACTACCTTCTAAACACTCATGCCTATACTCATGGATTAATGTCATGACCAATCTGCATCAGATAGGCTTCTGATTACAGTAGAGAGTGGTCAGTACAGAAATCCAGCTGGCCAAAAGTCTGAGAATAAGTGATGATAGAGGCTGTGCCCTAAATGAGTCAGCCTTATTGCCCCTTTGCAAGGCTCGGGAACATTGGAAAAGAAGGGTACAAAGAATTAAAAATTAAAAAGCGGATGTGGAGATGTGTAGCATAAAGGTCTCTTCTGATTGTGACATGGCCATAGGACTCATGAAGTTGGTATCCAAGACCTACACAATACAGGGCCCCTCAACATTTCAGCATGACTGAAGAGGGGCCATTAAGGCCTACTTATAAGGAAATGCTTGCAATTCTGGTTGTTGGAGGAGGGAGGATCATTTTCTTCAGTGGCGTAGCCAATGACTACTTGCCCTGGTTCCAGTAACAAACTAATACTCATGCTTAGCCAAGAAATTCTAATTTAACCCAGAGAGACACACACAATAAGAAGACACAGAGGTTGGAGGGGACTTGTTGATGAGAAGGGTTCCAGTAGGAGTGGGAAACAGATGATACAGGAGAATATGGAGAGGGGCTAATATAAATAAAATTCATTTCATAAATGTGTGAAGCTGTCAAGAAGCTTTTCTAAAAATGTGTTCAAACTGTACTTAGCAACTAATATTTTAATGCTACATTAATTTAATTTCCTTTTTGTATACGTATGCAAACATGTATATGCACATATGTGTGCAGCTTCACATGCACATGTGCATGAAGCCAGGGAACAACGCTGATATCTCTCCTCAGGTGCTTACCTACTTCTCTTGAGAAAAGTCCATTTTTGGCCTGGAGCATGCCAAGTAGGCTAAGACAGCTGCCAGCAAACTCCAGAGTTCTATTTTGTCTATCTGTCCAGCACTGGGAGTATAAACCTGTGCCACTAACCATGGATATATATATATATATATATATATATATATATATATATATATATATTTAAACATGAGTTCTTTGGATAAAATTCAGTGCTTTTAAGAGAAACACTTTATTGACTAAACCATCTGCCTTCCCCTATTTATTTTTCAGTACCTGAAACAATAAGGGTTGGAAAATAAATATAAGGCAAATTACTAACTGATTTCTAGATGTTACCAAACCATCCTCTTTTTAAGATTTTTCATGTCTGTCTCAACTATCTCTGCTTCCCACAGTGACCCTAGGAAGGGTGTTCATCTAATTGAATTAGAACTATCAGCCATATGCAATCTGGGGGCCAATGGATGTTTCCAGGTGGTCAATTCTCGATGTGAAGGGCCCTAAATCTTCCTGGAGAGCTTGTTAAACTTTTTGCTCGCCCTGTCACAGAGCTATTGAGTCATTATCTGGAGCACACATATCTGGCGTATGCCTTATGAAGAACTCCCCCCTCCTGTATATTCTGTGATTCTGTGATCGTAGCCTTAGATGATAATGCTCCCAACTGTAATTGTCTTGGCTGTTGCCCTCTTTATTAAGAGAGGGGAAAATCCTAGAGCTGAGAACACTGTGAAAAAGTATAAAGCAGAATGAAGGAAAGTGGTCTTCATTTTTTAAAATTTTATTGATTTTTATTGAGATTTACATTTTCTCTGCTACCCTCCCTGCCTCTCCCCTCCCCTTCAACCCTCTCCTAAGGTCCCCATGCTCCCAATTTATTCAGGAGATCTTGTCTTTTTATACTTCCCATGTAGATTAGATCTATGTACATCTCTCTTAGGGTCCTCATTGTTGTCTACGTTCTCTGGGATTGTTATTTGTTGGCTGGTTTTCTTTGCTTTATGTTTAAAATCCACTTATGAGTGAGACCATGTGATAATTGTCTTTGTGGGTCTGTGTTAGCTCACTCAGAGTGATGTTTTCTAGCTCCATCCATTTTCCTGCAAAATTCAAGCTGTCATTATTTTTTTCTGCTGTGTAGTACTCCATTGTGTAAATGTACCACATTTTTCTTATCCATTCCTCGATCGGGGGGCATTTAGGTTGTTTCCAGTTTCTGCCTATGACAAACAAAGCTGCTATGAACATAGTTGAGCACATGTCCTTGTGGCACGATTGAGCATCCTTTGGACATATACCCAAAAGTGGTATTACTGGGTCTTAAGGAAGGTTGTTTCCTAATTTTCTGAGAAATCACCACACTGACATCCAAAGGGGTTGTACCAGCTTGCATTCCCACCAGCAATGCAGAAGTGTTCCCTTTTCCCCATAACTGCTCCAGCATAAGTTGTCATCAGTGTTTTTGATCTTGGCCATTCTTACAGGTGTAAGATGGAATCTCAGAGTTGTTTTGACTTGCATTTCTCTTATGACTAAGGATGTTGAGGATTTCCTTAAGAAATTGGTCATCAGAAGAACAAATAATCCAATAAATAAATGGAGTACAGACCTAAACAGGAAAGTGGTCTTCCAAGGAACCTAATTTACCTACAAAGTTTTCAGGGTCTAGCAAATATACTTTTTATAATATTTCTTGCTGATTTTCCACTATGGAGACTCTTTCATGGGCCTATCCATACTTTGTCAATGAGCTTTGTCTATAACGTTTTATTTAATTTATATTGGATATATATTTTTATTATATATATTTTATTATATATATTTCACACACATACATATATATACACACACACACACACACACACACACAAATTTCTCCATACTAACCCCCAAATTAAGCATAAAACTACCCCAGATTGATAAATATCACCTTCGGTTTCTTTTTGGGCTACCTGTGTGCATGCATGGTATACATGGTGTGTTTATGTGTGTGTGTGCACGTGTACGTGCATGTGTGTGTTTAGACCAGAGATCAGTGTTGAGTGTGTTCCTTCATTGCTTTCCACTTTAAATTTTGATACAGGGTCTCTCAATGACCTTAATTCATTTACTAGAATTGACTAATTCAGCTAAACTTGGCAGCTTGTAAGCCCTGGGGATCGGCCTTCTTCTGTACCTTAGGTCTGAAAATAATGGAGTAAATGACCAACCTCGCCTGTTTTTTTATGGAGATGCTGGGGATCTGAACACAGATCCTTATTTTACTTATTGCAACATCTTCCCAGCCTCAGATTACTTATTTTTAAAGTTCGTTTCCGTATAAATTGCATACATTTTGGATATTCAGTAGCAACCAAACCACTTGAATTCTCCAAGTCTATTGGAATAGGCTGTTTTTATGCTCCATTGTTAATTGGCCGTTGAGTCTAGGTAGACATGGCAGTCTGAATCTTTTCAAGTTCAAGCTACTTCTTTGGTTGTTTCTTCAGGCACAGTTTGATTGCCTTCATACAACAGTCGAGAATGGATGATTCTCAAAGACAAACTCACATTGTATGGCAAAAAGTCTCATGTCTGGTCATACATGAGAGCTATACTATAGGTATGGATAAACTCCCAATGTGTCTTCTTTCAGACTGCTTATTTTTTTGTGGAGTTATTCTTGGCAAGAAATGAATTTTTGAAGGGAAATCTTGTGAACCTCAGTTTTTTTATAGTTTTCTTTTGCTATTGTTCTTTTAAATTTTTTGCTAGTCTCACTATGGAACCCTCAAAAGAAGGGTTGCTATGCAAAATAAAAGAGAGGTAATCACTTTGCCTCTCCAGGTCAGTGTTAATACGGAGAAGTTGTGATGGCGGTGGCAGAATTGTTCAGAAATGTTTCTTTTCTGGGAACAGTGGCAGGTGTTTTCTCTAGTATCTTAAATGCTTCCCAAGGAGGTGTCAATTATTTTCAGTCCATCTAAACTGCTAGCATCCTTATTTACCTGGCAGCTGTGAACAATATTCCTTTGAGGTTAGCCACAGTCATAGTGATTCTGATGCTAATTTCTGAAACTACCTCTCTTATAATATTTTTTTAAAAAGGCATGATTACTTCAAATGGCTTATTTTGTTATGGATTTTTGCATTTGGTCTTCTAAGAGGCAGGGGCGTATGAATGTGCTTCTTATTGACAGTGGGACCTCAGGGAATCTCTATAGGCAATCCAGTGTGAATCACCTCAACCACTGAAGAGAATAATGTTATCGTCAGTCCGATTTCACATCTCTGCAATGGTTTGTGGAAATGTAGCATTGTACCTA
Source organism: Ondatra zibethicus (assembly GCA_004026605.1). NCBI lineage: Eukaryota > Metazoa > Chordata > Mammalia > Rodentia > Cricetidae > Ondatra > Ondatra zibethicus. Next base: position 8,051 of record PVIU01020895.1, on the reverse strand, counting down.
TAGACCTTGTTATAGATATCTTAGCCCATGGAAATTAAAAGAAAAGAATCTGGGACAAATGTTACTTTTTGCTTTAGATACTAATGAATATAAGTGTTTCAGAGTTTCTTCCTTTGTCACAGTTAACAAAATGGGTAAAGGAAGAGTTTACCTTGGCCCCAGGAAATTCTCCTAATTTCATAAGAGAAACAACTATGTTACTACTGATGTAGAGGATGGCTAACATGAAACAACTGTTAAAATTCAGATGAAAGTACAGTGTGTATGTCTAAAAGTCGAAGTGATTTGTATGAGGTGAATGGTACCAGAATGAAGACATGCAACTGCATAAAACAGACAGTCTTGGTGAGCAAGACATAAACTGTGATGTTCAAGAATTTTGGTGTTCTTGCAAGACTCCTAAAATTGGGACCAGGGGTGCCTTTGACTCCTTTGCCTGCTCTTTTCTTCCTATTCATTTGCCCTGTCCATCCTTGATAAGAGGGGTTTTTGTCTTGTCTTATTTGATTTTATTTTGTCATTTTTGACTCTCTTCTCTTAGTGACCTTTTCTGAAGAGGAAATGGGGCAGGGGGAGTGCATCTAGGGACAAGGTGAAGTTGGGGATGGAATTTGTTTATTATTTATCAATAGCAATCCATATGAGGTATATACCACAAGTACATCATTATCAGATTTCAGGGGAATTAGGTTGCTGGTAGCAACCTACCTGAACCTATCTCTTACATATAGGTATTGTTTCTCAAATTACTGGGCTTCCCAGATGTTCTGTAGCAATACAATGTCCATTTCTACAAATGAGACTTAGAATTTGTTGCCCATCTGTATTAGTAGGTTCTCTAAAGAAACAGACCTGATAGAATGAATTTATACATTTCAAAAGGAGGGTTATTGTAGTGGCTTATGGGCTATGGTTTGACTAGTTCAACAGTGGTTGTCTCCTATCAGAAAGGGCAAGAATGCAGTAGGTGTTCAATCCATGAGGCTGGACATCTCAGCTGGTCTTCAGTCTATATTGGAATCTTGAAAAAGTAGGTCCTTGTACCAATGAAGGAATGCCTCAGTATCAAGATGGATTGATGAATTTGACAAGGAGAGTGATGGTAAGCAGGCCAGGAGTCTCCTTCTGTCTTTTCATTTGGGCTGCCACTAGAAGGCATGGCCCAGATTTATGGCAGGTCTTTTACCTCAAATGAGCGATATTTTAGGTGCACCTTACAATCTAATGTTTCACTTAATAAACATCTCCCAAAGGTATGACCAGTCACTTGCCTTTTAGTTCATTTAGATGTAGTCAACAACCAAGATTAGCCATCACAGCATCCTTCCTAGAACTCTCTTTCCCTAGCAATTCATGAGAGTTATGGTCTTTCCCTTATTTCATTTTGTTGTGATAATATCATGCAGTCAATGAAGCTTTATTAGATTCCTGTATGATAAGATTCCTTCTGCATGAACTCCTGTTTTCTATGCTATGTGTCACTATTTAATGTTAGACAGTACTGTCTTCTATCTATTCTTCATATGCCTAAGAAATTTGGGGCTATCTCCTTTATCCATTGTCCACAATAAAGGCTATGGTCAAATGAAAGGCACAAATATTTTTCAAATTATTTGAAAAAAGAGAAGAAATATATTTAGTCTGCTTTGGCTAATAAATGCTGCTTTATTAACTGATGAATGTAACACCATTTTGTTATCTCATAATTTTTTGAGACTAGATGTTTGATATTTTGATTACCAGACTTTCTCTCTGTCTTTCTTAGTGTTTTTTGCTATGTTTATACTTTGGCGAAGGGTGTTTCTTGTGCTCCTCATTTCAGGGTATTATTCTACTATAAGAGTGCAGCTTATGCAACTAGTGAATTCTTATTGTTTTCCAAAGTTCCCAATATCCAAATATCACCATCTTGTGGGTGGTGTTTGGGTAATGATAGAAATATTGGTCTTATTACAGAGTAGTTACTGAAGAAGAAGGAAAATAAGAAACTTGTGTTTTCTAATTTTAAAGAAGAACATGCTTCAGAGTCACTTGAAACCAATTCCCAATGTTATCCTGAACCGCTTTGCAACTAAAAGTCCCAGAGGAATACTGGCTAATAAGGGTGATCACAGAATGTGAGCTTCAAAATGACTTCTGGACAGACTACAGATGTAATGACAGAACCACAAAGAAAAACTCAAATAAGTAGAGTGGGTGTACCCAAAATTCTCAGCCTCTCCAGATTCTACTCTTTGAGGAAGAGAGCATGAAATCTCTGATTCTGAGCAACTACTGGAACTGGGTAAGATCTCTGAATCCTTGGGAGACAGACTTGGTATCTGCCATTGAGTAAACCCTGGTTTGAGTAGAGATATTACAGAGACAATTGGTGGGGCTTCCAGGTCACGTGGAAATGCTAAGCAGAAAGTTTATAATTGAAAGTAAGCTTTTCTTCCCTTTTAGGTCACTTTTTAACTGACCGTATCACAGAATCAAAAGCAACTATTTCAGCAATGTTTATTATTAGGAAGAAAGATATTGAAAACCAACACCTATAAAGAGTTAACAAAGTCCAAAAGAGTGAGCCAGTCCATGAAACAAAAAATATATCCCTGGAAGAGCGTCTCAGATGAGGCAGGAAACACAAAGCAGTTCTGATATACATTCTGGAGGAAGTACATCAATTAAGTTACTCCAAGTCATCAGAAAGAAAAGTTCAAAATTTAAGGGGGAAGAAAAATAGAACTGTCAAAATAAAACTTGGAATGCAAACCAGCACAGGTAATCAATAACAGGAAAAGATACTGCAGTAGAGGGGGACATTACAAATTTATTAAGAACTCCAAAGAAGTGATAAATGATAAAGAAAATGAAGGCTACATGGGAAATAAAGCAGCAATCCAATCTACATGTGATATTATTCCCAGAAATTGGGAAGCACGTTATATTTAAAAGAATAGAAAGGATAGACTAATTAAAGAAATGAATGTCCTTTCTACAGGTTACATATATCAGTTGGAAATGATATATCATGGCAGATTATGACCATCATCCTAAGAGTTTACTGCCCCCCAAATATGCACCTTGCTTTGTGAACTCTTTCTTTTGTGTCTTCCCATCTGTTCATCTAACATACCCTGCATTTTTACTCTTTGCTGAAAAATTCAACTGCTTCTCTATCATTTATATGGGATGTAAAATAAGCATAGCATTACTAAAGTAATTTGATAGATGTTTTGTTATGTACCTTAGCTTATTATAAATACATGTGTGTACATATATATATATACATATGTATCTGAGAAACTATATATTTAAGAGTTTTAGATATAATTATTTCAAAGTTAAATAATTGTAGTGTTTTCATTTTATTGTTCTAAAAAATGATCTCCATTTGATTGATTGATTGATTGATTGATTGATTGATTCACGGTCTCCCGGAGTCTCATTCTTGCGACTCAAGATGTAGCCAAGGATGACCTGGAATTTCTGATCTCTCTAAAACCCAAACTAAGAGTTGCAATTTTAGATATGTGCCTCACTGTCTGGGTTATGGTGCTGAAGATGGAGTCTGGAGCTTGATGCATTTTTGCAAACAGTCAAGCAGCTGAACTCTGTCTGTAGTTTCATGGTCTTCATGTTAAAAACAAACAAACAAAAACCCTGCCAACTTCAGTCTGTGTAGTTAAAGAGACTTGAACATCAACGAAAGGCGAATTATTTTCTTTAACTTGTGTAATAGTAATGAATCTGGCTACTTTTTTCAAACAACTTCTGAACTGATCACTATTGTTTTCTTCTCTCTTGATCTTTTCGTCTCCCACATTTGAACATTTATGAAGCTTGAGAAATTATCTCATCTTAAGATTAAAAGTCACAACAAACAAGAAAAACTGGTAATTCTCACATTAACAAAGAAGGCTGTATTTGGGGACTGTACTGGACTTTGAGCACAGATGTCTGTTTGACTCTTGCAGCCAGCGATTGGCCCCTGCCCAGCTTTCTGGGAAGATGAGCTTTGGAACTCAGCTGCTTCTCATCCCTGAGTTAGGTGCCAATGTGGTCCAGGTTCACTGAAAACATCTCATGAAAGCGTCTCATCATTTGCATTCCTTGTTTCTAAAATGACTTCCATGAAGGGCTCCCAGACAGTTTCTATCTGTGGACCTTGTGATACATGTCACTAATTCTGTAATAAAATTGAACCATTATAGACGAACAGAAAGGATGCAAATGCATAGCTTAGCCTCATTCTGTTAAGAGAGGTTCTCACAGAAGTAAAGAAATTTGTTTCAATTCCAGTGTTCAGTGGAGTTTTAGTGGTATGTTCCTAAATAAGGCTTCTTTCTTTCATTTTTCTTAAATCTCCTCTCCTTCCTACTCACCTTGGGAGGCGAGGAATAGTAATACAGAGTTTTTTTTTTTAAATCTTCAAGCTGTGTCTGTCAAATAAGAAAATGCAATGACAGTCTTCATCTGGCAGATGGATGAGCTGAAGACAGAGTCTATTCAGTAACAAGTGTCTGTATATGGCCATGGGATTTAAGAAGAGCAAGGGACTGAAGAAATCATACTGATCCAGTTTCTTCTTTGTGCCACTTACTGGGCCTAATAAAAATTAATTCACTTTGGTTAATGTTTGTTTTTGTGTTAGAACTTAATTTTTGGATTGTCATTGGTAAGTAATTCATGTGACTTTTTCATATGTTACCCCTGTAGGACTTGGTAATAATTAAAGTTAAGTATGATCTTCAATGCTTCTATACTACTTTAAACTTATAATAATTTCTTACATTAATAGAATAGATTTCTGAACATTCTTCCAGTTAAATAAAGTAAAAAATAATTTAAGAATCTAAAAAAAAAAAACACAAGAAGAAAGGAAGAACACAAAATAGAAAATAAGAAAAACCAAATATACAACAGCTTGGTCCCGGCTTCCATTTTAGGTCCTGGATCTTTTGACTTCTAATATTCTAGAAAATAGAGAAGACATCCAACATTGGTTGTGAGTAAAACATTCTTCTATTTTCTAAGCTTTGTTCTGTAGAACAAAGATGTTCCTTGAAATATGTACTGATGTTTCATGAGAAAAAAATGTTTCATGGTCCAATCAATTTTGTTGAAGCTTTGTAGTACATTCTTAGATAGAGACGTATAAAAATCTCTGTGAATTCCTACAGACACCTGCTTGTCTCAGGATTATCCACACCTATTTTACCATGGAATTCTCCATATCCTATGCCTTGGAAAACTGATGTATATTAATAAGGGTTGTTCTCTGGGTTGGCAAGTTACCTTAGTCAGCAAAGTCCTTGCTTGCTGTACAAACGTGAAAACCTGAATTCAGATCTCAGCAGTCATGGGTATGGCTTAGGCCTGGTGGCACATGCTTTTAAGCTAAGTACTTGTCAGGCAGAAGCAGGCAGATCTTTGTGAATTTGAGACCATCCTGATCCACATAGCAAGTTTCAGATCAGAGAGAGATACATGGTAAGCCCATGTCTCCACAAGTTTTGGGCTTTGGGGAAGCAATTCAAGTGGATACTTAAATTGTAATAACCAGGCAGCCTAACTGCGTTGGTGGCCTCCAGGTTCCATGAGAAATCCTGTCTCAAATAACAATGTAAAGAGTAACCAAGAAGGACATTCAATGTTGACCTCCTGTCTCTGTATGCACACTTCCTTGTGTACACCTACATGCACAGGTGTGCACACACATTCACCACAACATGCACACACACACACACACACACATCATCTCTAATTAAGAAGTACAGTTTAAAAGATTTCCTGAAATAATTGTTTATTGTTTCAATATGCATAAAAATTGCCACTTGGATCAGACTGAAACAACTGTACATGACATGGTACATGACATGGTGAACTCATGTAGAGCTTTCTCCATTTCATGTCTCATGTGTACTTGGTGCAACAGCGATGGCTTCATAAACTCAAACTGTAGTACTGAGCAAGCCTGTTTCCTGACAGTATGGCTAGTGGGAGTTTTCTTTTTCTCTGTGCTTCCCTGATTCTCAGAGGATGACCTGTATCTATTTCTGTCTTTGATGATTATGGGCATGAAGAGACTTAGATATGAAGTGGAAAGATAATTGCCCTGGGCTACAGGAATAAGTAGTGACTGAGTGTGTGGGGAAGATTATACATCTTGAAATCTAGCTTCCCCAAGGCACCATCATTACCTCTACCATGACCACCCTGTGAGGTACCAGAGCTTAGTTATATCTGAAACTAGTTAACAACAAAACAAATCTCACGGTGGGGCAGGTGGTGGTAGTGGTGGGGAGCCCTGTTCCTACCGCCTTTTATTCTATTCCTGGCTAAATACACTTGACACTAGCAATTTGCATTCATTATATTTGATTTATATCCCTATGCCCAATCATGCAACCGTAGTCTATTTAGAAATTTTTGCCCACAGCAAAACAGTTAGAATTCATGCTCACAGCATAACTATAGACAGGGATGACTTGGGTTCTGATAATGTCTACATACTTAAAATTGCATTGACTGTATTTTAGATAAGTTCAAAAATACCCCAGGTATGAAATATAGGAAGGCACAAACACCCTGAGAATGGTTGAAAAGGTGTGTTAAATTTTTGTTGGTTCCTTCGTTTTGGGCTGTTGTTTGGTGTTTATTTTATGATAAGAATGTATTGGTGTGCATATCCATTTTTTGACACTCACAGCAAAGGAGAGTTAGTAACAGGGTATGCATGCTTTTATGCTTTTTTCCCCTTGCTTTAGGAGGCTAATTGGGTATTTCTAATCTCCTTTGCTTAATTAGTATTTATTTGGAGCAAAATGTTCCATCTCAGTAGATGCAAGCTGGCAAACACTCCTTTGAAGTGCTGTAGCCCGAGCCAAGGGCAGACACATTTCATGCTAAACATTATGAATGGGAGGGACGGAATTCAGGCAATCCAACTGTATCAGCATCTTTCTCATTTCAGTGACCAAATACCTGACAGAAACAGCCTTGAGGAAGAGCTATTTATTGTGCTCACAGTATCAGTGGGTTCGATTCATAGCTTTTAGGGCTCCTATGAGGCAGGGCATCACAGTTAGGGAAGGCTATGATAGAGAAGAGCTGATTATGCCTTGACAACAGGGCATAGCACAGGTGGAGGTATGTGGGGGAAACAGAGCCGTGAGCATCTTATCCCAGTAGTCTATGTCCTCCAGCTAGGCTCCTGGGTTGCCATAATCTCCCATTATAGCACTACTATGTGGGGACCAAGCATTCATAATATGAGTTTGAAGGAATTGTCACATAGTCCATAACACATGGCAATAAAGTTTAGGGCACCTTCCTTTTTGTTTCAAAGCGGCCTGCATTTCAAAGGGCTATCATCTAAAATTAGCTAGCCTTGTGACTCTACCATCTTTTCTTTGCTTTGTTTAAATGATGTTACTTTTTTTTTAATTTAAGAAAGTGAATCTTACGGAATACAAAGCAAAACAAAACCTCAAATTTTATGTTTTCTACAATTTGTTCCTGATGGCAGATGGTTTTACACTGGACCTTTTGCTTGCAGCTTATAGGGTCTCAGGTTCCTTAGCCAATACCTCTCAGGAATGCTTCATTTTGTTTTGTTAGCTTTGGCTCTTTGGGAACTGCATCTGTAGGAACTATGACTCTCTGACTCTACACCTATATATAGTGCAGTTTAATTGATGATTATCTTGATCACCATTATAGAAATTTCATCCGATGGATGGAGATAGAGACAGAGACCCACATTCACATCAGAGCAATGGATTGAGCTCCCAAGGTGCAGTTGAAGAGCAGAAGGTGGGAAAAGATGAGTAAGGAAGTTAGGACCTTGAGGGGCTGGTCCACCTACTGAGACAGTGTGCCTGAACTAATGGGAGCGCACCAATCCAGCTGGACTGGGACTGAATGAGCATGTGATCAAACCAGACTCTCTGAATGTGGCGGCGAAAGGGGGCGGATGGAGAAGCCATCAACAATGACACCAGGACCTATCTCTTCTGCATGTATTATCTTTTTGGGAACCGAGTCTTTTTGGATGCACACCTTCC
>PVIU01020894.1:0-32843 GCA_004026605.1 Ondatra zibethicus | reverse complement strand
GATGGCTGTGGGGGAGGAGGATGGTGTGGGGGAGGAGGATGGTGTGGGCAGAAGTACTCCTTTTATCACTACTCCTTTTATCATTTCTTTGCAGCATTCCTCTTCACAAAGTGACATTTTTTGAAAATATTAAGGTTTTAAATTTTGTGGAATTTTCTTCTTATCTCTGTAATTTCTGAGACTTTTTCTAAACAAGATGGCTGGCATGTTCTAAGGACGGAGAGGAGACAGAGAACAGAGACCAAGCCGCCCCGAGCGGGCAGACACACTTATATTGCTTGTGGTTTTTCAATACAGCTGCTTTCAAATGGGCCGGCCTGTTCGGCACTGGTTCCACTGCCAAAGTAAGACTGTCACACAGCTGGTAGTACTTACTGTACTTGCGGGAAAGTATGTGATTCATTAGTTGGAACCGTATGTTTTTCACCAGTTCTGGTCATGTTTTTGTTAGGATGTGGTAAAAACATAAGCAGGGGTGAAGGGACAATGCAAGCATGTGACTTGTTAAGGACTGGCCCCAACCCGTTATTAGCTCAATTGTACACCATAAAATGTCCTCTCTACCTTGTAAGACAAATGACTTAATTTTTTATTCTTCAGTTGAGGTCATTTAGTCGTAAGTAGTAAAAATTATCAACACTGAGCTTTTCGTCTTTTTTCCCTTCTGTAAAGTATCATGATCCATTTAAACCCCAAACTGTAATACGGAGAGAAGTCATGCAAGTAAAAGACATTAATTTGCTGAAAAATGTCCATGATGGGTGAAGAACTTTTAACTGGAGTGAACTCTTGCTACTGATAAAATATGAGTGTGGTATTGTAGTTAATAAGAAACACTACTAATACCGCAGGATGTGTGGAGAACAATAAAGGGGAGTTTCTCCGTTTACACATGAGCAAGCTCTCTGGAGTTGCATGGGTGGATGAATGAGGGAAAAGTCTGAGATTGTACCAGGGTGTTTGCAGTGGTCGACCCTGGGGTTGTACGGAGCTGCTGGGGTGTGTTGTAGCTCCAGTTGGTCTGTTCTCAGGGAGACTGTATTTCACACCTGCACAGGCCGAACCGTGTCCACAGGACAGTGGATGCTGTGGCTGGTGTGTTCTCTGCACGTAGGTGTTTGCTTTTCAGTCCGCTCAAATCCTTCAGCATTGGACCGCTCTTTACCCCCGCTCTCATACTGGGAAGGTAACTTTTTTTTTTTTTTTTTTTTTTAGTCTTTGTGGGTAAACTGCTGGCATATTATGCCTCCACCCTCTGATTCTCTTTGCAAACTCTTTCTTCCTGGAGTTCTGCACCACTCATCCTCACCACATATGCTCCTGCAGTTGCTGCCCTCTGCAGAATGAGAACCAGGTCTGTCTCTGACAATTAGCTCAACTGGCTACAGCATAAATAAAGGAATGCGCTCAGGGGCTGTAGTCTGTGACATGGTTTAACAGAGCGTAAAAAGCTGCATCTGTTCCCTGCCCAGATTCAGTCGCCTCACTGTCACTGGGCAGTTATCGACACGGAGACATGCCTGTGCTGTTTGGTAAACAAGCGGCAGGTATTAAATTAATGGGACTGTGAGCGTGTGAAACTGCCGCTTTATTAAAAGCCCTGCTTTCTGGACTCACTGCTGGGTCGCAAGCAGCCACTAGAGTATCTATTAAGATGACTCATGGCAGGGAATACTTGAGCACTTTGTACTCACTTCTAGAGGGGACCATTGACCTCTGAAAGCCTGATTAGGGAGAGGGAAAGCGAGAAGAGAGCAGGATGGAGGTGGCCACTGAACATTTGCCGCAGAGTTAGTAGGCTGGGCAAGAAAGCAGGGAAGCTAAGGGCTGCACAGAGCTAGGCTATAGTGTAAATTGGGCTTTGGAATCCAATCCCCAAATTGCAGCTGGGGTTTTGTCGTTGTTAGTTGCTCTTGCCTTTCGGCCTCAGTGTCCTCCTGGCTGCTATTTGATTTGAGTTCTGAAATGATGAAGGAATACCTGAAATGTTTATTTTTGGTTACCTGTCCTGAGTAGGCAATGAGCGTTCTACAATTTACTTCTGGGTCATTTATTTAGACATTTGTCATATCTTTGAGCATTTGTCTGTCTTAGCATTGAATACTTTTAATGGAAATATATATAATGGTTATATAATGTATATATAGGGTATATATACATACATGTATGTATGTATATTTATACCCCCCTTTGCTTTCACTTAGCAACGTAATGACTATTAAGGTTTGTTTTATCCCAGCTTCAGAATTCTTTACTAGTGCAGTATGTATAGGTGAATGTATTGTTTTGATGAGTGGTTCTGCATTTTCGTAGTCTAATTCTCTTTGAGCATTCTTCTTAAGACATACTGAGGTCTGTAGGCAAATAAAATGGCAGTTTTCAGTGTGCACATCTGTGCTGAAGAGGCTGTTACTTAAGAAGGCTCTCTGCTTTCTTCCTAGTTATGTTTCTTTTCAGGGCCCCAACTATCTGCTCATCCATTAGAAGATGAGGTAATTCTAATGGTATCTCACCCCACACAATTTGAAGCAAAAATGATTCCAGTTGGCTGGACCTGAATGTGAATGACAAGAAGGTGCTATGCCTTCTTCACTGTATTTGAAGAGCGCATCGTGGAATGTTTTCTGGCTACTCAGCCCTTTGGTCCTCATCCTGGAGATCTCACGGCTGCACCTGCATGCCTGCTGTCCAGGCCCATCTTTTACTGCAGACTATCATTGCAGAATGACGTCTGTGTGGAGGAGTGGGAGAGAGACAGCAGGCATAGTGCAGAGGAAGCATCCTTTTTCATTGTGGAAGAGAGGCTGACACAGGAAAGTAACCCACTATCTGGACAGTTAGTGATGCCCGAGACACTTTATCTCTGCAACATCTTTGCTGTATGAAGTTTAATAAGCCAGCTGTGCCGCTTTAAAAAGCCAGTGGATTGTGTGTTTCATCTGTGTGCCCCCCCATTTGCTCAGAGCTTTCACTCCCTAGTTCCTTAACCCACCCCCCTTCTCTTTTCCTTTATCTCAGGGGAGTTCCCTGAGTAGCAAGACTGAAAAAGAGCCGAGGTTTATGTTAGAAGAAATTAAGGTTAATGATCATTGGCTCATTTTCATATTCTGTGGGTGTGGATGGAGGGGTAATCAGTGCAGGTGGCCCTGCCAGTTGGGAGTTTTTCTTTGTCATCAAGAAAATAAGGCGAGTGCAGGGATTGAATTACCACAACTATTTCAGGGCTAAACATATTTCATTTCCCTGATCAGGTCTGGTCTGAGGACACAAAGCTGACATTAATTTTATCCAAAGAAAGCACAGCAATTTTTTTTTGTTTTATAATTTGACTGAATGCATAGGGTAGATGCATGTTCAAATTTAATTCTAGTATAATCTTACAAATAATTCTCTGAAAAGCAAAGGCGTTTTGATTCAGTTTGACAGTTTATGTTTCTGTGCCCAATTACCACTTAGTTATTGAATGTTAAAGAGCTGCCTTCTAAAATGTGCTCTCTGACTGCGCCAATTGGCTTCCCAGCTGCCTGCTATTACATGTGAGGTGCTCCCTTCTAACTTTTAAAAGGATGTACACATTTGAAGCAGTTATGTTTAGCTAGCAAAGGAAGTGGGGGATTTGGTTAGGAAGTGCTCCCTGGCCTTGAAAAACTATCTCATGTACTTTCTAATTTTGGTCACATAAGGACTTCTCTTAAAGAAATATTTGTTGGATCAAAAAAAAAAAAAGTAAAAGAAAAACTTAAATGCCCAAACTAGGAAAATAACCTTGACTTAAAAAATATGACTTGCCTTTGTTTTTATGTTTTTAATACTACTAATGTTCCTGCAAGTGAAGTGTTCTGATTAAATACACACAAGAGGGAGATTTAGAAGTTGACCAGAGATAGTAAAAGCCATTGAGGAAGAAGGTCCAGCACTTACCGTGCATGGCTGGTTTTGCTTTTGTAGCAGAATGCAGCGGGCCACTCACGTGACCTAGTCTGTTTTTAAGGCACAAGGTTTATTTGGCTGTAACAGTATGAGTATAATATTAATGATGCTGATGTAAAATTAACTTTTATGTTGTGTGGGCACTTTTTCCTTGCCTCTCCTTTAAAAAGACAGGTTTTAAAAATATATTTATCTAGATCTTTGCTACAATGAACATTTATGTAATTTTGTTTGCATTATGAAGCATTCGCTACAATGAGGTGTGTAGACAAAGTACAGGGAAAGGGGGTCCTGCTTTCTATAGTGTGTGGTATGAATCTACTTGCAGTTGAATATTCATGATATAGGTGTAATATAAATTCTTTGACTTATTAATAACACATGAAAAGCCCATTCCCAAACATTCTGAGTTTCAGAATGTTTCATTGGTTTATGTAAACCCCTTGCTGTGAAAAATAAATACAACTAAAATAGATAGTTTAAAAAATAGCATTGAGAAGTAAAATTTTGAAATGACTATATATGTATATTATCTATATATAATATAACTTATAATACATATTTTTTGTGTTTTGAGGCAGGGTTTCTCTTTGTAGCTCTGGTTGTCCTGAAACTCATTCTGTAGACCACGTTGTCCTCAAACTCAGGGATCTGCCTGCCTCTGCCTCCTGAATGCTGGGATTAAAGGTGTATGCCACCACTACCACCTGACTACATTGAAATATTTTAAACAATAAATTTAACATAGTTTAAGTTGATACTGACTAAGCTAAAACTTAGTATTAAGTGAAATGATCATCTTGAAATCTGTGTCATTTCCAAGTATATAATCTACGCAAAGCTACTCCTGATTGAAGAAGCATCAAGTAAAAAGGACACACATACTCAATCCTTTGTTTTCTCATTTACTCTTTACTGAATCATTTCACCTTACATTCTACTAATTGACCTTAAATAGACCCCACTGGGTTTGGTCAGAAGGCTTTGACAATAGCCATCCATACTTTGACCCACATACATTCCTTATTAGCCCAGGAATAAACAGCTATGAATCAGTTTAGCTTTGCTTTGCTAGTTACCCTTTATAGGAATACTCATAGAAGCAAATATTTTAAGCTAATGTTTACTTGCATGTAGGTTGGAGATATAAAAACCAGCTATAGGCCCAGGTTTATAGTAAAGGGGAGCTTCTTCAAAGGGTCTTTGGGTTGCTTAAGCCAGCCCATTGTTTCTCTGCAGACCTGTCGGTATGGACAGTCATATTCTGCCGTCTTGATGTTTGTTTTTCTTTATTTCTTCAGAAGTCCTTCCATATGGGTACATGATCTATCACAGAATTCACAGGTTACTCCAGTCTAACTGCATATTAGAATTTAACTATGGAACTATGTCCTTTCCCTCTCAGTTTCTAACTCCTAAGTTTTGCTTGTTGCAGCACTGACAAGCTGAAATAGTGATAAAGCTGACATAGGAAAAGAAAAGAAAAGCAGGTGAAATTTATTCTATTGTATTTAACTTCTTTTATAAAAGCTATCACTTGCACACACAACAAATAAAGACTGATATTTCTGTAAATGTCTCTTTCGATACTGTGCATTCTTCTTATGCAGAACCCTCAATATCAGGTGGCTGACGACTATCCTACTGGAATATATCCATCGGTAGGGCTGTGCATGTTTTACATGAACAGTGACATACATCAGCAAGGCTTTCACCAAGCCAAGATGTATGGTTTAGTTTTATTTCAGTATATCAAACATGTGGTTAATTTTGGTCCTGAATTTAATATTCTCCCATTTTCCATTTAATTTATCTGATATAGGCATCAAACTGACTCAAATCCTGAATGAAACCTATAAAATAAAATGTTTATACCTATCTGAGCGCCTAGAGAATAAAGTTACATATTCTCTTAGCACTCATGAAATAATAATAATGTGCAATGAAATATTTAATTTGTCATTGGAGTTGTTCTTCCTTACGTGCTTCATCCTTAGTCCTCTTTTGATAAAATAATCCTGCCAGTTAGGGTGAGTGTGGAAACAATAGGTGCCTACCAGCTCCTCCTCTGCAGTTGACCACCCAAGAACCAAAGTGGTATTTTATAAACTGTCACACAATTAGTGCGGCCATTGCTGTGGAAGCCTGGGTCTCTAAGAAAGAACAGCGACATTGCGCTCTGTAGTGTAACACATTCACACAGCATCAGCGACAAACCCACCGCCTCTTTTCTGAGATTCAATAGATTAGAATTTGCCTTTCTAAGCTTCTGACCAATGAACTGCAGTCAGGCATACATGTGATAGTAAACCTGGATTCACTCACCCACATACACACACGCAAACACATGCACACATATGCACATACACACATATACAAACATATATACACACATGCACACACATGGCACAAGCATTTAACTTCAGTTTTTTACTTTGTTAATGCACATCTATTATTCAGGGAGTAAATTTTCTTTCTATGTATTATATTGACTTTTCACATATGAGGTTTTTGGGATTCCTATGTTTGTCTAGGTTAAAAAACAATGCAATTCCACTGAAAACTTAAAATGCAGAAGAGTTGTTAGCAGAAAATCTAGACTCTAAAGTTAATGGGATTGTTTGGCTCTCCCTTAGGGACCAAATTGTTCTCCTAGACAGAAGGCAAGAAACTGGATTGAGCACAAGCCCCAGCGTCTGGTCAGGGTAAAGTACTAATGCGCCCCTCCTAGGGCCAGTAAACAGGCAGAAGGGGTTTCTTATACATTTTACTTAACATTGAATGTAAAATTATTATTTGAATATAGAGTAAGCATTAAAAATTAGATAAACAATATGAATTCTTCTAGGAGCATTCCATATTCTGCTTTCCTACCTACCCAGCTCAGTTTGGAGTAGCAGCATGTCTAGTGCTTAGTTATCTGATGTGGCTGCACAGGGTAGGTCTGGACACTAACCCAGATTTCTTTCCACCACAGCAGCGCAACAGCTTTTTAAAGGGTGGACTTGGAGTTTTAAGTCCTTTTTTTGGTTCGTAGGGGAGACCACTGACTCTGATGTACAAGTGAGTAAATAACTGAACCCTTGGGGTAAGCCTTTGATAGAAGCGTTTTCTAGAATTTTTTTTCTTGTCAAAAATTTTGATTCTTCAGTAAAGTAAATATCTTAAGTATTTATTGACTTTCCTTCTTCTCAACTTTCATCACCTAGGAAGCCATTGCTTTCTCAGTCTTGCTAGCCACAGACACATTACAGACAGTACTCTGGGAGAGGAGAACGTCTCTCTCCGCTTCTCTGGTTGGAGACTGAAGGCAATATACCCTGGCGCTGCCCTGGATTGAGCCTGTCCACCATCTGTGTAAGGAATTCACAGTCCCAGACAAAAGAAATTGGCAAAGTCTTCCTCTGTCTGCTCTCCAGATTCTCGAGATAGCCATAAAACACCTGGACAAAATCAGCAGGTGATGGCAAGGGAAAGAGAATGATCAGTCACAGGCGTTGTTGAATCCTTTGAACATTACTTATGGCCTGGACGTTGCTGTCACCAGGCACAGTTTGATCTTGGTTGAGTTTTCTGGAAGAGCTTTATTCTCTGGCTCAGTGACAAGAGCAGACCCAAATAACACTGTGGATGGGAGAAGGAAGAGGAAGGCTAAGGCCTGCCTGCCTCAAATAACACTGTGGATGGGGGAGAGAAGAGGAAGGATAAGGCTTGCCTGCCCCAAATAACACTGTGGATGGGAGAAGGAAGAGGAAGGCTAAGGCCTGTCTCAAGGTCTGCAGTTCTCGGTGGTAGTATCTCCGTGTAAGAGCCGAGAGATTGCTAGCTGCAAAACCATGCTGTTTAGAGCACAGTGCTTAGGCTAACCCCATCAGAGGCGATAAAAGAGCCCCTTACACTTAGAAGTCACAGATTGTTTTTAGACGGTAGGTGCTCGGTCAGCAATGTTCATGTGCTACTTTCAAAAAGACAGCTTAAAATCTGCTTTCCAGACTTAGAGTGGAGATGGGGAGTTGGCATTACAGAGTGTATTGGCTTTTGGATGTTTGTTGTGGTGGTGCATTACTCTTCCATTTAGCTGTTGGCCCTAGAACTTGTCTGTATGTGTTTGTTGGGGTAGGGCAAATGTAACACAGGATCCCCAAAGAAGTGCCCCCAGCATATTTTCTGACACTTTCCTCTTGTGTGCTATGGCTCATGTCTACGTTTTGCTTTGATGCTGTATCCATAGTGTTCAGCAGACCCTGAGACATCATGAGAGCTGTCTGCAGTGTCTGTGGCACTATTATGTGGG
Source organism: Ondatra zibethicus (assembly GCA_004026605.1). Lineage (NCBI taxonomy): Eukaryota > Metazoa > Chordata > Mammalia > Rodentia > Cricetidae > Ondatra > Ondatra zibethicus. The sequence continues at coordinate 24,619 of PVIU01020894.1, read as the reverse complement.
AACAGAATTGCATATCACAGAGTTTAGTTGGGGCAATTTTGTTTTTAATGGATCAGGAATTGTGCTGTAAAAAGATCATCCTTTGACTAGTAGAAACTCGGAACAAAGTCCTTCGGTTATTATCGTCAGTCAGGAAGTTAGAGTTTAATTTGGTGGCACTTAAGTTGTTTGCCCCTGCTACTTCAATGTTGCATTTTAGTTATGCTCTTTATTTCCAGAGAGAAGGCTAAACCAAAGCAGAGGCTTCACTAATTCAAAATTAGCCTCTTTTGCTGTGGTGGTGTCTACAAATATAGCCCCTTTTCATATAAATGGCGTCAAGCTTCATTGAATTTAGCTCTGTCTTGTTAAGTACATTAATGCTGTGTTCTGTCATTCATTACATGAGAATTAGTTGTCTATTACAAAGTGGGGGTTTTTGTTTGGAGCCTGTTCTTCGTGGAAGAAGGCCATACATGGCTTAATTCCCTGTGAGGATCTAGGGCTAAGCTCGTTTATCTGGGCCTTGTGCACTGCCACACGCATCAGGCGTGGTGTTGACTGCACTGTTGGGAGGCCACCTCGCTACAAACAAGGGCGCATAAACGGCACTTACCACCTTCCCTCTTGAAATCCCCTTCCCTCCGTGTATTTTGTCACGCTTTTTAAAGTGATCTATACAGTGTCCTTAGAGTGTGTTACAGAAAGTGTTAATATCTTAGAGCAGCAGTAATAATAATCCTTTTACTCAGGGTAATCACGTGCTAATCCGCTGGTAAGTCAGAAGTATTAGATCATTTGAAATTCATTGTGTCAGCTCAGTTGAAATAACTGGTATGGTGCTATAAACATTTAGAGAAAGGGAGTCTTTGAACCCAAATAATAATGTCAAAAAGTTTGTTAGTATTACATGCTCATGTTAAAGGGTTTTATAAGCTCAGCCCATAGACAAGAGCATTTCAGTTTACATTGCTGTGTAATATATTATTTAACGGAAGGCTTGTTTTTATTTTGTTATTTGGGGAAGCTCGCTGTGCCTCTGGCACTTAGGGACTTGAGTTTTATGGCACAGTTTTCACTTTGGGATCATAGGGAGCCTGGTATGCCAGAGTTAGTTGGGGTTTTTTTCCCTACCCTATTTCCTTTTCTTTCTTTTTAATTCTTTTTCAAAGCTTTATTGTTTACTTAAAGCATCATTTGGGCTTGAGTTTTTTCCTTGCTCTCCTGTTTCATATTCTTGGGACAAACACTGATGATACGTGTATGTGTTTATTTTACTGTGACATTTTAATCTGAGAGGTTCATTTCAGATTTTGCTTCTGAGCAGAACTGTCCCTTTGCTGGAATTCCTGTAATTCGGTTGAATTATTCTCTCTTGCACAGCTGAGCAAGAGGCCGTAGGTAAGATTCTTCTTTACTGTGAATTTTGTGCCCAACAGATGGTAAACATTTTTAAAAAATATTTCGAATTGCTTCACTTAAAAAAAGCTGGAAAATTTGGTGAATTAACCAAAGTTTTTGCTGTGAAAGTAAATGGGTATTTTTGGTGATGAATCACTCCAATTTCTTTTTTATGACATTATATGCCCCCCTTTAGACCCTCAGTGCAGTTTGGCCACAGCTGCTGTGTGAGACCTGTAGCTATGTGTATGGTGACACTTGGGTGTTAACTAGCTGTTGACAAAGCAAGCACCAACCATTTCATTGATTTTTTTTTTTTTGAGAGTTCAGAACTTCACTTAGAGATTGAGCAATCAAGGTTCATGTTGGATGAAAATCTGTAGTTTCTCTACCTCATGGTATCATTCCTTGTTTCAAGCTCTGATATGTAATTTGGAAGAATTTGTAGATTTTCTAGTACTGGGGTTTCTTAAATGCTGTGATAAGATTGAAGTTTGCAGGCCTTCTTTGTGACTCTCCGTGGTTAGATAAAGAGAGCCCTGCACATTGTGCTGGATGCCATATCAGGACACACTGTGCTGCACATGACCTCATGTCCTGCGACAACAGATCTATCTCAGCAGTAAAGTGGTTCATCCTACAGCAACCAGAGCACAGACTACCTTTCTCTGTGCTGCTACAAAAATAACAGAGAACTGAAATCTAGATTGAGAAGCAGGGTCATTAAATGAAGCTTGAACATTTTCAGGCATACCTCAGCTGAGAGAGTAAGGCTGCCAGATGGTCTGGCTTAAATCACAGAGACAGTATGACCCACTGCAGACTCAACTCCCCATGGCCCCAGCCACCTCAGGAGCAGGGAGGACTCAGGGATGCTGGTCCTCGGAAGAGCTAGAATTCCACTGGGTATGGGCATAGAGATCATAGAGGACATTCTTACAGGCCTGTCCTAAGGGAGCCTAGCTCAGAGTAGGCAGGCTGGACAGTTACTTTTGGTTACTCTAATGACTATTTAGAGATTAGTTGAGGTTTTGTGACTTTCCTAGGATCATTGGAAAAGGCAGCATGGCACAATGGCAAAGAACCAAGCTTACATTTAAGTCCTGTTTTTACCATTTATCCATCCTGTGTGATATTTGACAGATCATGGCTGTAACTACATGTCCAAATGCCTCATTTCTGAAGTAGATTTAGTCAAATCTCCCACCCCTCTATTCAAGTTAAATATGGAGAATAAATAGATATACAGTGCCCAGAACAGTATCTGGAATAGGTAAGGACCTCATAAAATCAGACTGGACACTGAGAGTTCCTTTGGAAATCACCCATGAAAACCATACCTAGTAAATCTGGCTGCTGAAGTACTCTCTGCTAAGCCGAGAGACAGGAACCATCGTTGTGCCCTTCACAAAGACCATCCTCTTCTCTTCTTTTTTTAGTTCAGTTAATTTATTTATTTTACATCTCAATCACAAGTTCTCCTCCCTCCTCTCCTTCTACTCTCTTCCCCCTTCTCCCCTCTGCTCCCCTCTTCCATCTACCCTTCTTCAGTATTAGCTCAAAAAGGGGCAAAATTCCCATGGGCACCAGCAAAACATGGCATATAGAACTGCCATAAGACTAGGCACCCCACCCCACAGTATTCACGCTGGGCAAGGCAGCCCAGCATGAGGAAGAGGCTCCCAGGAGCCAGCCAGAGCACCAAGGACCGCCCTACTCTTATTTCCTGGAGTCCCAAAAATAGACCAGCTACACAACTGTCATATAGATGCAGAGGGCCTAGGTCAGTCCCATGGAGGCTCCCTAGTTGTTGGTTCAGACTCGGTGAGTTCCCATGAGCCAGGCTAGCCATTTCTGTGTGTTTTCCTGCAATGTCCCTGACTCCACTGGCTCCTACAATCAATCTCTCCTCCCTCTACTCAGCAGGACTCTTAGACCTCAGCCCAGTGTTTGGTCCTAGGTCTCTCTGAATCTGCTTCTATCAGTCACTGGATGAAGGCTCTTAGATTACAAGTGGGGTAATCCCCAGTTCTATCACAGGGCATGGCCAGTTCACGTTATGCATTCCCTGGGGACAGGAGTCTTAGCTGGGGTCATCCTTGTAGACTTCTTGAAGTTTCCCTTTTATCAGGCTTCTACCCAACTGTAAAGTCCCTCTTACTAGTCATTTCTCAGTACTCTCCCCCTCTCCCCAGCCCCCAACGCAATTCCTCTAGTTTACATGTCTACCTACCCCAATCCAACCAGATAGATCTCCACTATTTCCCCTTCCCAGGGAGATCCATGCATTCTTCCCTTGGGCCCTCCTTGTTACCTGGGTCTGTGGACTGTAGCATGGTTATTCTATACTTTACAGCTAATATCCACTTATGAGTGAGTATATACCATGTTTGTGTTTCTGGGTCTGGATTACCTCATTCAGAATGATGTTTTTTTCTAGTTCAATCTGTTTGCCTTCAAATTTCCTGATGTCATTATTTTTTAACAGCGGAGTAGTACTCCATTGTGAGTGCGAACTTGTACAGCCACTTTGTAAATCAATATTGTGGTTTCTCAGAAAATCGCGAATCAGTGTACCTCAAGACCCAGTGATACCAATCTTGGGCATATACCCAAATGATGCTCAATCATAGACAAGGACTCAGCTGTGTTCATAGCAGCTTTATTTGTAATAGCCAGAGCCCGGAAACAAGCGAGGTGCCGCTCAACCGAAGAATGAATAAGGAAAGATCATCCTCTCGCGCTGTGCATTCACAACTCAAGCGGATAATCTCATGCTTGCTCTACGTATGCGAACTGGGGTCTGGAGCCTTGGTGGGGCTCTGTTTGGTGCTTCCCCAGGCAAAAGTTGAGGCTGGTGACCTCTTCTTTCATTGAGAAGTAGGACTATTGTTATAATTCTTTTTATGTTTTTCTTTGTTTGAGAGATGCATTCTTTCTCTCTTTTTTTTTTCTTTTCTCCTCTTTTTGGAGTCAGGGTCTCACTATGAGCCCTTGCTGGCCTGGAACTTGCTTTGTAGACCAGACTGGTCTGAAACTCAGAGAGATGCACCTGTCTCTGCCTCCTGAGTGCTGGGATTAAAAGCCTGCACCACCAGGCCCAGCAAGTGATAGTGCCTTTTGAAATATAATTTGTCAGAGAAAGCTGTTTTTATTTTAAAACTAAAATGATTAACTTTCAGTTTACACCTTGCTAAGAATATCTGTCAAACATCAATGTTAGTTCCTCAGAACTTACTTCTTTGGGGAATGAGGCAGAGGGCTTATAAAATAAGAACCAATCACAGCGCCAAGATGAAAATGGACTTTAAGGTAGGTTGAAATTTGCATTTGTCAGTGACCGTTGTGATTCTGCATTAGTGTACATTTTCTCAATGCATGCTGTGATTATCAGAATATGACTCCACATTTTCCAACACTGTAATTTAAACCTATAACAAACCATGTTTTAAAAGTTGGATTTTTATTTTCTTTTGTTTCCCGAAAGATGTAGTCACATTTGTACCAGTAACAACTTGGAAAGAATGGCAAAGGAAAGAGCACACTTGCATATGCTGGGGATGCCTCTTAACCCATCCCCATGTCTGCCAGGAGGCCCTGCCCAGAATGGAACATTCTGAACTGATCATAGTGGTCAACTTAGTCAGCTAAATTGGTATTGTCTTGGTACAATGGAACTGATATAATGGAATTTAACCATTGAGCTATCAGAATTTTTTTTCTTTTGGGTTTTCAAGACAGGGTTTTTATGTAGCTTTGGAACCTGTCCTGAAACTAGCTCTTGTAGACCAGGCTGGCCTCGAACTCACAGAGATCTGCCTGCTTCTGCCTCCTGAGTGCTAGGATTAAAGATGTGTATCACCAACTCCCAGCCCCAGAATTGGTTTTAAACACAAGTTTTTCTGTTGATCAGATATGAGACCTTAGTCAAATCCCTCAGTATCTTCAACTCTTTCTTGCTAATACTCAAAGTGAAGTTGTTAATAGCTGTATCATACTCAGTGATATTTGTGGTGACAATTCAATTAGTTTATGTGCATAAACTATTAGTTGTAGAAGAAGAAAACTTATCTTTTTCTATGCATCCTTCTAAGTTCTTGGATAGGGCCTCTGTTAGCAAAAGGTAGATCAGAAAGAGAAAAGTGTCCAATCTTTCGGAGTTTGAGTTTTACCTGATACAGTGTTTTAAAAAGGAAATAAAGTCCTGAAAGATCAATAAAAACTGAGTGGTTTTTGCTCTACTTGATGAAGAATAAAGAGTTCAAGGAAACGAACAAAAAAGACTATGGGTAAGAATAGTCAACTGGAAGAAACAGCGAAGCATTCCTTCTCATTTATGTGCCTCTGCTTATGTAAGAGACCTGTAATCTGCTTCTGGGGAATAGAGTGAGGGAATGGCAGAATGTTCCTAACCAGCTATTTCTCATATTCCTTCAGTTAAAAGGTCCACCGTGCCAAGATGGCATATTTGGGATTGTATATCCTGAACTAAATTACCATGGATGTAAACCATGTAGTCTGTGGTCTCGTTTGAACAAGAGTTTGAGAACTGGTCAAAATTATTATCATTGTTATTGAAAGTAGAATCATTAACCTTCTACATTTCCAAAGAGCTCCTCCAAACATTCATTAAAGGTGGCAGGTGTGGTGTTTGTCATGTTGCACCCTCATTCTTAGATGCAGCCAACCTTGTTATCAAATATTGCTTAACTAATAGTAGAATGTTGTGTTTGCAGAGGCTTTAGTTTAGTTCCATCCATCCATCCATTTTTCATGTGGAAAAGTAACATGTATAGATTTTTAGCTATGGTATTGCGGCTGCAACCAGGCTTTGCTCCCATATGCAAGGGCTTCATCATTGAGCTGTACCAGCAGCCTACTATAAAGCATTTTTCAATTTCATTATTTTTTTTAAGCAAAAGGAAGATTTGTTCTCTTTTTAGAGATACTAACATGACAGTAAGGTCATCTGTGTTGATAAAATTTATTTTATTTGTGTGTATTGTGTTTTTGAGGTCTGTGTTTATGTGTGTGCATGACACGTGTGTGGAGGACACAGCTTGATGCCTGCTGTTTCTTGAGTCACTCTCCACATTATTGTTTGAGAAAGGGTCTCTCACTGAATTTGATACTCACCAGTTCAGCTAGACTGGCTGACCAGTGAGTTCTGGGGATCTGTCTGCTTCTGGCCCCAACTCCTACCCCAGTGCTTTGGTTAAAGACAAGCATAACCTGGTCATGCTCTGCATACGGGTGCTGGGATCTGGACTCATATTTATGTCTGTGCAGCAAACACTTTACCATCTAAGCCATATCTCCAGCTCATGAGTAGGCAGAATTCTTTGAATTCTTCCTTTAATCTGAGCAAGTTTTTTCCCCAAGTGTTGTTCCTTTTAGAAATGAAACCTTCACTGTGAATTGAGTGTGGTATGGAAGCATCTATGTTTGTCTGGTTATTCTGTGCTGGACACAGTGCTGAATATCAGAGGCTCAAAAGAGAAGGTCACCATCCTTTATGTGAAGGCATTCAAAATTAATATTCAGGAAAAATTGGCAGATTTTTATTAACTAATTGTTTATCTAGGAATTCCTTTGTTGTTCCCAGGATTGCCTGTCATGAGTTTGTATTCTCTGAATTTTGTGATGATCACATTTAAGTCTTAGGTTTCAGTTTCTAGCATCAATATGTGGAGCTTTATAAGGGCTATAATTTCATTTGGAGCCTATTTCATTAGGTTTATATTTAGGGGTGTCTGATTCAGAAAGCAGAATCTATTTCTTTGGTGAGAAACTATTTTCCATAAGATGCTATATTCCACACTTCTTCCTTTGGTGGTTTGCCATTTGTTGCTAAGCCAAGTGTTATGTTATGTTACCTGGACAATTAGTTGAAAATTGATTTTTATGGATTCTGATACAACTTGTACAGTTTTGCAATAATATATGACATACCCTGATCACAAATATGCTTGTCACAATTGCTTCTGAGAAATCATAAGGAACTGTTACAGTCATCTAAGTTATAGTTGAATTCATGGATGCATAATTTAAGGGCATAGCTGAGCCCAAACTCTGGTAGTATTCTAGGTACCTCCCACTTATGTTGATTAACTGTTATTCATATGAAAATAGCAAGGGACACTTTTTAACTGGACACATTTTTAGTCTAAGTAGTGGGAGGAATGGTACTACTGATGTCCTTTGCATGTCTGTTTGGTTGCTACTTAACTTCCATCCTGAGGACCTACGTGGTAGTCATGGGAAGGTCCACACCTGCCATTGCTCCTGGGTTTCAATGACCCTTTGCTTTGATAGTCTTTACTTTTAGAATTTAGACTGTTTTTAGGTAATGCTTCTCTTGCTCCATGGATAGAATAGAATTGTTTAGTCTTAAAGGCACAGTATCTACTTCCTAGTCAGTTATAATAGGCTTCTGATTGTTTCTTTAACATAGTGCCTTATTTATTCCATGTGTGGCCCATATTTTAACACTGGAAATGTGTACTAGATAGGTCCACATTCAGCTGCCACTGTAAGTACTGTATTGGTCATATGCTTGGGTAGTCTTCATGTCCTTCATGGCTCAAACAGTTTTGTTTTAGGCCAGCTTTGCAGGCTACCCTTCACAGAGTCTGACATCTGACAACTGAATCTTCTAAAATAAAAGACAAGAGCTAGATTGACAAAAGGAAGTTATACAACTTTATGACTTAAGATATCACAGAGAAAGTGGACACCCCAATAATCTAGTGCAAACTAGCATCCTATATTCCCATTCATGGGGAAGAGGGAAGTGAAAATTTGCAGGCACTTTTAGGGAAAATTCCATTATTGGCAGATGAAAGGGTCCATAGAACAAACAATATTTCAAGGGTTTTTTGTTTGGGGGGGTTCTGTATTTGGCAAAATCTGTATGTTCGTGGATGTAGCCCATGCTGTCTTATCTGTATACCACAGATATATGGCAACCTGTGTCTTGGATAGCCTTTGTTCCCCATCTTGGCTTCTTGATCTCAGTTAAATTCCTTTTGCGTAAGTGCTGATGGTCCAGGTGAAAGGTGTATTTGGGGAAGTTCTGCCAAGTAAATGAAGATACGGTGTCGGCCCTTGCAGGGCTTGAGTCAGCACCTACTGAAAACCTATCGATCTTCCGGCTCGATTCTTCCACTGAGCCTTTCCTTACTATCTCAAAAGAAGGAGTCTTCCCTCCTAACCCGCAGGTATTTTTTTTTATATATCTCTTCTCACATCCATCACCTTCCACTCCGTAGTACAGTTATGTGTAGTTAAAGTTGTCTCTGTACTTAGGTGTGATTTCTTTGAGGACATACATGCTTACATAACAGGGTTTAGAATTCTCCTTTTCACATAGTAAGATTTTAATAAATATTTTTATTGAACCTGTGAAGCTACAAGGCTAAAATTTCTACCTAAGAATTTATGAGGGGCCTTTTGTCATATTTAGTATTTTATACTTCTTACTCTGTGTAATTGGAAGGATCTGAATTTTCAATTCCTAGTGTTTTACAGAGAAGTGGAAGAGAAATGCAGTCTAAGTTTAGTACAAGAGAGGTGACTGGGGAACAGGAAAGGGCAGGAGATGGCTTAATGTATACAGCCTTCCATCACAAGGCAGACCCTTAATCTCAGGAAACAGCCTAATGAATATGAACACTTGGAAAATTAGTTACCCATTTCATTAATTGTTTATTTGTGAATGAAAGGGGCAAGTCAGGCTGGACAATTGCTTGGTTTCTGGAAATTGGTATACTAAACTATCTCCAGATGTTAGGAGAAAGTGAGACATCCACATTTTATTGTGTGTAACATATTGTTGCACAATTCATAATTTGAGCCTGGAAATTTTTAGCTCCTGTTTTCTTAGCACTTCATTTTTTTTTTTTGGTGTTAGATCTCTTTTCTCCTGCAAACTCACCATTAAAATAATGAAAAGGAAACATTCAATATTGTACTTTCACTGAAGTTACTTGGTCTAGCTTCAGAAAGTTAAACTTGCTTTTGATGGAGAAACAATTTTCCTTCCTTGGTCTTTTATTAAGAACTATTTATATAATGAATTCATGTGTATACAAGTTTTGAAAGTTAACTTTAGTCAATAACTGTTCTTGATAGGCATTTTAAAATCAAACTTAACTTTTATTTCAGAGAATATGAAAAACGTTCCTAGTAAGCATTTGTGTACATGATTTTATAATGCTGTTCTTTCAAGTCGCTGTTTAGTGATCGAATCCCAAAGCACCCAGCAGCTGCAGCAGCACGCCCTGGATGCTCTGTGTCACTGTCACACAGAGTGTGCGTGTTCTCACCTTGCTCTTTTATCTTCATTCATTGAGATGATAACCTTCTGTGATCCGTTATCTGTCACCGGTACCTTCCCAGCAACAGGTACACCAGCCTTCCTTTGAAGCTGCTTCAGAGTGTTGATTTTGATTGATTACCAAACCAAAACAGCATCAGATGAATGTAAAGAGTTGGATTTTTACATGTCATTTAAAAATGGCATTTGTGCTGCACTGTGTTTTACAGCTATTTTCCAGATAACTCAAAATATTAGCAAGAAATCCTCTGGGTCTCTTAGGAAAACTGTCCGGTCAACCTTTCTTTTCATCTTGGGTCATAGAAGCAGCTCAGGCTGGAGGCTTTGGTGACTAGACTATCTGTCAGGACAATTGATAGTATCTTTCCTTTGTGTTGTGACAAATATATTTCGGCTGCAGCTTATTATCATAATTCAGCACAACCACAGACATATTGTACATATTAGAGCATAGAATTAGAACCATTTTTTGCACATCACAGTGTCCCCTTGCTTGTAGTTTTTTTTTCTTTTTGACAAGGATCTGGATAATTGCTTCAACAAATGAACTACTGTGTTCAGTCTGTTTCTATAATTTCATAAATTGTTTGCATGATAAAACCAAGCAGGCTTTCACTGAGTTAATATAAGAAACCACAGTGTAATTACAGGAGCTGTATCAGTTCTTAAAACGTGTGACAGAAACGGCAGTCGAACTGACAGCTACTTCTTGTCCTTCCATACCAAATTATAACACTTCTAAGTGTCAGGAGGCAAGTCCGCCCCATGTTCCTCACCTTTGAAATGGGTCTGCATTCATGCCTGATGACTCTTAAACATGTGTAGCGAAGCATCCCCTGGAAGTTACTCTTGCATGGGAGAGTTTCTGAGTGTTGGCATTCTTGAACTCTGGAGTGAGGAGAGGTGAAACACCTTGCATGAAAGTGCAGCTTACCAAAAAGTCAACAAAGTGTTTAAAAGCAGGTTGGAGGTTTTTCCAAGTCTATATTGTAGCATGCTCATTGTTTCCATTTAAATCTTGTTGAGTAAAGTGGTATAGTTATTTTTGTTTCCATTTCTAGGCCCTTCTAAAGCCGGTGAACTCAATCATTTGACTGTGTGGTTAATTTCTCACAGTAGTCTAACCCTTCGCTTTCACACTGTCATCAGCTTCAGCTTTTTTCCCATGCCGAAATTTTTGGGAACCTCAGACTCCTTCTGGGGGTGTTTAAGAAAGATGTAACTCATCGGCCATTCTTTTCAAGTTGTAGTGAGTCAAATTATAGTGCTGCACCTGGTAGGCATGCAAGACGCTAGACAAGCAAAGAGGGCTCCCAGATGCCACTGCACGCGTGTAATTTAAAATGCTTCGGATTCAGCACATCCTTCTGTGGGTGTTTCCTCACGCATTGTTGCCTTCTATTGGGGCTACACGGTGTACTTGGTCTTCTGCACCCCTCCCCCATCACTGCATTGTTTGATATCTGTATTATTCATTCCTGTAGAATAAAGGGTGATAAAAGTTTTATTTACCCATTATACATAAGGTATTTGAATGATTTTGTGTTAAGGGTGAAATTGAGGCTATTTACCATCTTATGAACAGCAGACAACAGACAGCCAAGAACATAACAGACAGTAAGAACATGACAAAGCCAAATCTATTTTATTTTCTGCCTCTTGGTTTAGTCAGGAATGAGGACAGTGAGACACCAGAGTCCTGAGGAACACAGGAAAGTAAGAGGAAATCAGGCATGGGATTCATATTTGAGGCCTAATGGAGCATTGGAGAAAAGGGCTATTACTATGGAGAAGGAAGAGAACATCAATCCTCCCGGGAATTCAACCGAAGACACTGTTTGTAAGATTAGTTTCAGTCAAGAGCCAGAGTGGAAATGTGCTGTGAAGTCCAGACGCTTGGTTAGACTCTGCAATTCTGGAGACAGAGTGGCTCACAGCCCTGCACTGTAGCTTTGAAGGTGAAGAAAGACAGCAGGAGACCTTTCCCTGTTTGCATAAGGACACCCGAATAAGTGATGTTTTTCTTCTTGTAGTTTCCTTTAGTTAATCACTTATTTCTGCGTGATCATATTTAGTCTTCTAGTTGAAATTCAAACTTTTGTCTTAGAACACGCTGAAGTTGACTTTCACCTGTGTGCCTTTTGACTCCTACTCATTAGCGAAGCAAGACCGGGTTAGGGTGCCTCTCTGTAGGCCACAGAGCCCTGTGTTCACCCCATTTGCTGCAAGTCACTTACTGCCTTACAGGTTAAAATTTCTGCCTTGTACTACCCATTCTACACTATATCTACAATCCCTGGCACGAAATAGGCCTTTAGAAAATATTTGTTGAATTGATAATTTTGCGTCTGCCACTTGTACTGTAAATGTCTCCAGAGCTGGTCAGCTGGGACTCTGAAAGGCCCTTTGGATGTTTGCTGCTTGCCAGTCTTGAGGAGAATTCCCACATCCGGTCTGTCCTGTCTCATTCGAGCAGCTGGATCCCACTTCTGCTTACCTGAGACTGTGTTCCAGGCACCAAAGAAGCAGTTTCCCATCTCTTCCCTATACGGGCGATAAGAAATGTAGGTTGGAAAGGTGCAGGGAAGAGATGGGGAAACACAATAAATTACATAGTGAAAGCAAGTAATGGTCTTGCTGTCGTCATGAACATGTAAGTCATATAAATGTAAAGTGTGGAGAACGCCTGGGACGTGTTAAAACTCTTGCACACGGTAACAGGAAATTGAAATCTCAAGTTCACATGCTAGTGAGTAACAACATGTAAATGACAGATTTGGAAGTCATACTTCAGGCTTCATGTTTCTGGACCCTTTGAAATTTCCTTACTGAACCAGTTTATACATTAAGTGCTGAGAGTAGATTGAAGCATATAAACAGTGTGGCCAGAAACTATATATTACTCATGCTAGGAATGTTATTTCAGTCTTATCTAAGGATTAAAAGTCGTCACAATGGCTTTTGTTTACCATTTGCTGTTTGGCACTCTTCTTGACTCTTTATACGAAGAATAGGAAAATTAGAGTTGTTACAAGTGAGGAATAGAGTGTCTCAGAAAAGATAAATAATTCTCCAATAACACACAAGGAATCTTTTTCCACTCTCGTGGAAAAATGGAAGTTGAGGCTAGATTTCATTCATCATGGGTTTCCACGCTTTTCTGACCTACGCTCTTCTACTGTGAACTAATTGTCTCAAGACTCTAGATGTTTTTCTCAGAGTAACCACTGTGACTCTGCAGGCAATGTGGCCAGCTCATGCCATGCTTTTGATAGCAGGAAGTAGAGAGCAGTCATCAGAATAAGTTTGGTGTCCTAGGAATATTGAATTAATGATAAAAAAAAAACCATTTGTATACATCATTCAGTGACAGGAGACAGAGTTCTTTTGCTTGTTTTGTTTTTATAAAAGGAGTTAATTTTGTTAATATATGAATTGGGTTGCCAGAACTTGTGATTAGAACATGGGGGTGGTTCCATCTGGAACACTTAGCTGCCTGGACAGCGTAGGGAAACACCCTTGGATTTCAAAAGGACGTAAGGAGATACTGTCTGGGGACGCTCGCACCTGGGTACATATGTGAACATCGTGGCCCACTGTGCAAGTCTCAGCTAGAATTCTTGGTCTCTGTATATTTTTAACGAGACTGGCTATGTAAGAAAACCTAAAGGATTATTTTCGATTTGAAAATGTATTTCATGAATATATGAAATCGTTTATTCCCCCTGAAGCTCAGCCTTTATCAAATGCACACGTTGAGCCTGAACTTGTTCCAGAGGACCAGAGAGGTGGCATGGGCACAGCTGATTTTCCAAGTGTACACTGCTCCTGTGCTCCTTTTGAATGGCACTTTTTGGAAACAGTGCTCCTTACCTTGGCATCTCTTGGTTACTTTCTCCATCTCAACTTTCTTTTTTGCATTTTTCCCTTTTGAAGTGTGAGCTACTTCATCTAATACACAGTTTTTAAACTGAGTACCTATTTCCCCTTTCTAACCTATTGGGCACCATTTCTGCTAGAGTGAATTTTCTTCTTTTGTGGACTTTTAAAATTAATCGCCTTAAAATTATTTCTGCTTTCTCAGGCTTTTGTTCTTCAACACATTTCTTTAATGCATTGTTTGAAATACATGTTAATGGTTTAGAAGTAATTACTTAGGATCTAAAGTCTGTCCATCAATGAAGGGGCACACCTTTTCTTCCATTATAGCACTGGATATTTCAGATAGATAGTATTTTTCAAAGAAGTTTTTGAAAGGTTGGGATCAAGTCTTTAAGTATATGAATCATACTCCAGGTTTACCAGTGTAGGTTTTCATGGTGCCAGTGTTCTTTGTAATATTCTTATTTTTCATATACGTCATATTTTGTGTACTTCAACTTTTGGCTCCTTTTCTGGTGACAAAAGAAACTTCTGTTCAAGAGGAAAACCTATAGCCTAAGTTACTTCTCAACATTTGTGAGATGTAAAGGGCGGGCAGTAAAACAAATCAGAGACTGAAGCGTGTTAGACCGAGAGTTAAAAATAATGGCTTTGCTTGAGAAATTGTGTTATCCCGTCTCTTCTCCACCTCCTAGTAAATAGAATCGAGAGTAAATGGGTTTGTGTGTGTACGGTGTTTAGGACACTGACTATGTCAAAGTAAGGCAACTTGGGCAACATTAGTAAACTCTAATTCTGCAGAGAGTAGATAATGTGTAAGGAATAAATAAATACATAAATAAGACTAAATCTTAGTGTAGGTATTTCTTCTGTTCATTCTCTTTATTATTTATTGCTGTGCTGTTCTGCTCACATAATGCACTTTAATAGGTTTCCTGAAAGTAGTTAGAGCTTTGTACTATTTTGAAATGATCTGTTCTCTTATGAGAATAACAGGACAATTAATAAAGTTAATACTAAAAGGGATGTAGTCCTTAAGAAAGTTTAGACTCTGTCCTTCCTGAGAAGGCAGGGAGTTGTTTGATACAGTGGCCCTGTTAATTTACTAAAACAAACATAAAAGCTGGATCCCAGAAGTCTTCATGCCTTTTACATGACAAGGTCTTTTTCCTTTATTCACTTCACACAAAATTACCCTGTAAGCCAATTTAAAGTATGCATCTCAGTTGGCCTTAGCACAGCCACAAACTTGTATCGCTATCACCACTATAGGATCTTTTTAACTAAAATAACTTATAATTATAAAGAATGTATGAAATTTTCTTTGAATTCAAGGTATTTTTAAAGGTTTTAAAAAACAAAGTATCTTTAAACAAAATTCAAAATATAGAACTTCATAAATGTTAATCAATATTTGCTTTTCTTTCATAACACTTATTTTTCATTTATTTATTTACTTGTGTGTGTGTTTGCATATACATACAAGCACATGTATTCAGAAGCCGCAGGAGATATTGGGTAATCTCCCCTAATATTCTCCACCTTATTCCCCTGAGAATAACCTGAACTGGATGCTTTGACATTTGGTTAGGCTGGTGGTCAGCAAGCTCCAGTGATTCATGCTCAGAGTATATACCACTCCATGCTAGGGTTACAGGCATGTGTGTTCGTACTATACCCAACTTTTTACATAAGCTCTGGGATCTAAACTCCAGATTGTCATGCTTGTGCAGTGTGTGCTGTTATTCGCTGAGTCATTTCCTAAGCCCTTTTAGTACTTAGTAAATATATGTGTGAGTATGAGAGATACTTTCTAGACACGCTGATCATCAGGTCTACGATAGAAACTGTTCCGTAAAATATCTCATTTGTAGTGCAGTAGTGCTTGATAAAGGTTTAAAAATAGACCTAAATAAAACATTTAAAAATTAGTAATTTACCTGGGGTTATGAACAGAAATATTAACAGTGGCTTTGGGATGTTAATTATGAAGCCCACATAAATTTAAATATCACTGAAAAATCTCTTGGTATTGCAGATTTGACAGTCTTTCCTGCGTTCTGCGCCCTTCTAGTTTTGTTCTTGCTGAAGCAGACTTGGAGGAATGCTCTGATTGCTGTTTTTATTTTCACCTTTGACCTGATGATTGATGTTGGTGTACATGTTTTTAATCCTTCAAAATTATACTCTTCAACTAAATAATTGTGTGCAGAGGTAACGTGAGTTGTGTCAAGTGATAAACTTGGTTGTTGAGTGATAAACAGATTTGCTTTGGGAACATTTAATAAATATTTTAAAATTCCAATAGAAAGGTTTAGTTTTAGACAGTATATCACACCTTCTCATGTAACAACAGTATTATGTCTGATGCATTTGTTTTTAGCACTGTAACGTCCATACAGGTGGACCTGAAGCCCACTCAAAACCACTAGCTTTGGCTTTTCCGCAGGGCTGTGAGCATTCTTGTGAGCAGTCCCTAAGTTTACCTCTTCCTGGGTGGAGGAACAGAATTGCTTTGTTTTCTGATAACATTTACTTAATCTAATACTGATTTGACAATTACAAATGGGAGGAATCAGTATCTTCATGACTTAGAAGTCTAATTGGAGCAATATTCTTGAATGAAATTTTTGGATTTTAGAGACTTCTAAAAAATCTCTGTGGATGGCCCATCAAATACTCTTTGCCCCCATGGTGAGATGACTCCCTCCATTTTTATAGTATTTATCTTACTAGTTTCAAGACCATAGTATATCCCGTGTATTGTGAAAGAATGCCATGGAGAACAGAGCAGATGAAGTGAAGACCTGGCTGCATCAAATGATAAAAATCTCTCTTCCTGGAGGCAGTTAATACAGAAATGTAAAAATGTCCCCATCTGTCTAAGCATCAGTTTCTGATGTTGTCCCTGGAGGAAGTGGCTGAAAAGTCATTTCCACCTAATGGGTTGTTAGGTTGCCTCTGTACTGTAGTAAGTTGGTGGTTGCAGCCCACTTCCTCTAAGACAAAGGTCTGTGTCTCTGAAATCCCATCACAGCTGACACTAATTGGCATTGCTGTCGGCCTGAGCTGTGAAAGCAGGCTGGAGCGGGCAGAGTGGGGCATGCTGAAGGGGTGTGTGGCACCAGGGGGATGAGCACTCAGACTTTGCTAGTGGTTGTATTCAATCCTTCTCCAGTCCTTGTTCATGCAAATTGCATCATCTCCAGCGCTGTTTGCTGACTTGGGAAAGTCTGTTGAGAGCCCCTTTTCAGATCACCATGCCATTGGAGATACCTCACCTTGCATAATGTGGACTCTTGAAATATTAACACTTACCTGCTTATGAATATTTCCCCTTACAGAAATACAATTACTAACAGTAAAAACAAAACAAAAACAAAAACAGATTTAACTAAAATTTTTCCCATCTGAAAACCTAGCCTATTTTTTTCCTTCTTTTTTCCCCTTAATCCAGAAACCAGAAGAGGGCATATTAGTCTTTTAAAAATGAGTTTGGGAGCCATTGGGCCCAATGCAGTTGTAATTCCTGTAAATTAAGCAAAGAACCTGCTTTGTATTTGTAGGGCTAGAAGTAAGGTCTTAGTTGCTTAGAATGACAAAAGTATGAAAGCAAATTAGCTCTTTCCATAGAAATTTTAAGCATGTCAGAACTTGATTACTGCATGCAATTCCCAACTTTAATGATTATATAGACAAAAGGGAGGGACACATTGCTGGACAGTTAACTCTGTCAGCAGTGCTAGGCACTTGCCTGTACATTCTATTTTAACATTTACAGACTTTACCTGATACTGTTAGCAGTTGTAGGCAACTCCGTACTTTTCTTAAGTGCACATTGAAAACATGGTGAGTAGTGGCAGTTGGGAGGAAAGGAATTACTGTGGGAATTGATTAGTCGTATTAATCATTTATGTCTTTTCCCTGCATCCATCTAAAAATGAAAATGGATAGCCATTTAGGTACGTGGTCCCTGCCCTCCCTGGCTTCCTCTCTCCCCTCCATCAGTTCCAGTCTCAGGAGTGTGGAGTGGGATTCTGCTTCAGCTGGCTGGGAACTCAGCTCCCTGTGAGAGGCCCCACTTCTTCCCTTGGAAAAGCTCAGGAGGCCTTCCTCAGGAAACTGTTCACTTCCCTTGCAGTGTCCGAAGGGATGCTCATTTGGGACTTCCCCTCACTCCTCAAGTCCTTTAAGTAAAGCATCTTGTATTTATGTTTTGTCCAGGGCTGAAGGTAGTCCTATGTCTTTTATTGGGCACCACAGTAGTATAACTGATTTAGAGGGCCAGGGCCAGGGCCAGGCTGTGTGAGGCAAGTAAAAAGCCTGGGGAATAAAGTCTTATGGCTCCTTCTCGGGGTTGTCAACTGCTTGTGAAGCTCATATTCATTAATTGTGGTCCTTGACTGATAAGTGACTAAAAGGAATGGGAAATGATCCTGACAAGACTGTTGTCTTCATATCTAGAAGTGTTTTTGCTTTGTTTAGAGAAGTAGAAACATTGGACTCAGTGCTAAAGAAGAGACTGTTTTCTCAAAAGCTCATATAGACAGTCTCACAGTTAATTCATGGACTCTCCTACCCCAACTAATATGTTTAAATAAAAAAAGATGTATTATCACTCTTTCCTGTGATCTCAGATTAATTTAGGACACAGTTTTACACCAAAGGAATTATTATTAGCACATGCTTTACGTTTCTGATGCCACCTATTTATGTTTTTGTTTTCTTGGACTCCATAACTGTGTACAGAGTTTTAAAATATAAACTTGTTATAATAAACTCACACTCTAATTTTATTAACCAACAATGCTACCATGTTATACTTACTGCTTTCAGCACTGAGAGCTTCTTTACCCTCATTATTAACTTTTAAAAAGTTAGACAAATTGACTATGGGGAAAAATTTTTATTTTTACACACAGAATCAAAACTTTTTAGGGGTAAATGCTGAAACTAATATTTTTTTCAGCAACAATATAATAAATATTGAAGCTAATATTTGGCAGCAAGACCGATAGTGTTGTGTACCCTAATGCTAAAATTTGTTAATTGTTGATGGAGACATAAAAGCAGTAGATCATTTCTGTAATAGAAAATTATGATGAGCAAGTACCCACTTAAAGTAGTGCCATTTCTACTCGACTATTGTCTGAAGCATATCATCTGGCAACTGTGTCTCAGTGCTAAGCAATTTGAACACAGGTAATGTATTTTAGAATTAAAATAATAGTCCCATATTTGCTAAGAAAGTATTAGAGCATGCTTGCTGCAAGCTCTATGGACGTGTGGATAGGGTTTCAGTGAAACAATACTGAATTGTGCTTTAATGACCAATTTATGTTTCACTCAGGTGGAATATCCAAATTGTATGACTAGGGTAGGAATGGCTGTGTTAGAAACTGTGAAGTACTTTGTGGACATCAGCCTGATGTCCGGTGTCATGAGCAGCAACGTCTGTGGCATTCATTTGGAAACATTCTTGGGTCATTTAAAATAGACAGTGAAGTCCAGGTACAGGTTCTTAAGCGCATCAGAGTTCTTGAATACGAGTGAAAGAGAAGCTCAGAGACACTTTATTGGATGTGTTTCTTTTTTATCATTCTTAGATGCCCCCTCCCCCAGGAGATTGTTCATGCCACATTGTACTGCATGTGTGTCAGAAGTCACACTGAGGAAGTAGAACCCCATTTGGAAATGGCCTCAAATGGAAAAGTTCATATGGGTGAAAGCTTTGAGCATGTTAGTGTTTTGTGTGTTTTAACTACCCTTTATTCTCCATGAGTCAATAACAACCTACCCATTTGGTTCTTTTCCACTTGAGGAAAGCAGGTTGGGAGGATGTCATTTTTTATGCCAAAAAATTCAAATAGACTTTCTCAGGCTGCCCTATCCTTTTACCAAATGAGAAACTGAGAAACCCTAACTTTTAGAAAAGGTGTTACCGGGTATGTTTTGCCACAACAGACTACTGGGTATAGGCTTTTGTTCACAAATGTCTCTATGTCTTGAAGCAAAGGAAAGAATATTATTTTCTACTACTTTCCTCTTGCTCATAAAAAGTTAATAAATTGATAGTGCAAACCATGACAACATTTCACATTACTTGAGTATGGTTGGCATTAAGTTTGTATCTGATCACTTTGTCTTTAATGTACACTTGGAGGAGAAGCAGGAGGTATGTTGGTTTATTTTATTACAATTACACTCTTTTGGATAACAGACTCAATGAAGAAATACTACTGTGTCCACGATAGGCTACACGCTATTTAGTGTTTAGTGGTTATGCAGTGGGATTGATTGTAAGCTGTAGAGAAGACATTGGCTTTACATAGTTGCATGTAGTTGTACTCTTATTGCTAATTTATTCATTCTTAAGCCAGAATTTATAGTCAAGGAAAAAAAAGGAATCAACTGCAAAATATCCATCTTAAGGAAATAGTAATTAGAAAAATGTATATGGATAGATAAGTGTTGTGTGCCCTAACTCTAAATATTGTTAATTGTTGATGGATGCATTAAAAAGCAGAATTTGTTAGATCAGTTCTCTGAGACAAAATTATGTTGGAAAGTCCCCTACTTCAAGTAGCGCCATTTCTGTTTTTTGAAGTGAACCATCTGGCAGCTGTGTCTCAGTGTCTAAAGAAATAACACTGGGAGAAAGAGGTTGGAGGAGAGGTGTTTGACGAACATAAAAATTGGGAAATTTTTAATTTCCGAATAGAAGTGGTAGGTGTTTCTTGAGGAATTAAATGTACATCCATTGCTGTGACCTAGTTCTTGATTTTGAACAAATCTCTTTCTTGTGTTTGTTTGTTTGCTTGTTTTTAAGCATGGAGAAATGAAGTGGTTTTCAGGACTAGAGAGATGGGAAGATTGCAGGAGAAATTATTTTTCTTTGCAGTGTCAAGGAAACCTAAGGCTAGAATTATTTACTGGTATTGCTTAAAATAAATGGACACATGAGATAGACCAGCGGCTCTCAACCTTCCTCTTACAGCTCCTCATGTTGTGGTGACCCTTGAACATAAAATTATTTCCAGTGCTACTTCATAACTGTAATTTTGATGCTGTTATGAATAGTAATGTAAATATCTGCTATACAGGATAATCTGATATGCAACCCCAAAGGGGTTATAACCGGCAGGTTAAGAACCACTGTCTTAGAGGAAGGTGCTTACTTTCAATGCTTTGGAACCATCTCTTCGCTGCAGTGGTGCTTCAGCCAGGCCTAGGAGCTTTTTCTCTTGTCATTCTCATAGGAATGACAATTTGAAGACCAGATAGAGATCCCAGAAAAGCATTTGCAAATTATGGAAAATACATGCTGGATGTTTCAAATGTTACAATTTCATTTGTAGATCCTTAGGCCTGAAATTTGTAGACAATGCCCAGCCATGGGTTTTGGAATTTCTAGAATTTTATAAAAGTTATATACACTTAATATTCTTAATCTGACATACTCTCCCCCAGCATGTTAATATGTAGAAATGTAAGTTCAAAATAAATTATAAATTGCTACTCTTGGCAGTCTGGCAACTTCAATTTCTTAGGAAGGTGTTACAAAACTATATGTTTGACAGACAGTGTAGTCTAGCAAGCGATGGGAGTAGTAACAGACTTTACTTCTTTTCATTATCCAAGCTACAATTACTAATAACCAAGTATGTGGGTCTTATTCAAGTGGTCACACAGAGTCTGTTCACTCTGAGGCAAATATGCCCATGCTGCGGCTGATTGGTGGTTTGCACTGCCTAGTTATTTATGACACCTCAAAAACTGGGATTTAAATCCCCAGAGCAGGAGAGAACAATCCTGGTACTCTAAGCATGAAAGGGAAGAATATCACCTCTTTGTGAAAGTCAGAGCTGGATTTGAACCGACAGGACCACATTTATTCTGTACACTAAGATTATAGGGGCAGATGACAAAGTGTGTGCTGATGATGCTCGTGTTGTCTGGTGTGTGAACACCTAGACATTGTCTGCTTATGTCCATGCAGTCAAAGAAAGAACACTTTTTTGTGAAATAATGCCTTCCTTTAGAATTGCTGTAGATTTTCATAATTTTGAAAACATTTCTATTCTAACCTACATGAAAAGGGAAGCCAGGGTTTTTGTGTGTGTGTCTGACTATACATATGCATTATAAAAAAGTGAGTCTACTGTAATTACCAGTTTGCAGAGCGAATTCCTGCAGGGTTTGTATTTTCCCCATTAGTAAAAGAGATAAGTTGAAATGTATTAAAATTTCACTATACAACTGGGAGTTTTTGTTCACAGTAAATGTGTTAATGTTTCTTCATTGCTTGACTGTTTGT
Source organism: Ondatra zibethicus (assembly GCA_004026605.1). Taxonomy (NCBI): domain Eukaryota; kingdom Metazoa; phylum Chordata; class Mammalia; order Rodentia; family Cricetidae; genus Ondatra; species Ondatra zibethicus. The sequence continues at coordinate 2,702 of PVIU01020894.1, read as the reverse complement.
GTTTAAATTTAGGCAGCGTGCCCAACAGGGACAAAATTATAGGATAAAGCAATGTATAAAAGAAAATCCTTCAGAGAGCACCAATAAGGCTCTTTTTAAAAATAAGCAGTTACATATAATAGTACGTGGCTTCAGCCATAGAGAAAAGTTTTATCTGTCTATTTCAGAATTATTGGACTTTTTCTTTCCCTTGTGGGAAAGTTAAGAGGACTGCGCCAATGTTGTTAGGTAATCTACTTGGATGTGAAAACATACATTATTTTATTCACTGTTACTCTTGAAAAAAGAAAAATAAGTGATTCCTTCTTGCCTTTGTGATGAAGAGAGGCTAGTAGCATTTAGTGAGAGAGGTGATAGATCATATTTTCTTTCCAAGGACAGGAATTTTTTCTAACTAAGAATTTTAATTAGAGTCTGTTATATTTTTGCAATGTTTTCCTGTGCTTTTCTTTGTAGCCGTGAACTTAGTAAATACAATCATTCACATAGATAGGCTTACTTGTTAAAAATTAATCTAAAGCCACTATCACCTAGGGTGAATATGTAATGAAATTTACTAAAGGATGCTTGCTATTTCTGCAGTCTAGATGGATAGAAATAGAGTCAGGCAGTAAACACAGGCTACATAAGCTTTGCCCCACGCGGGAGCAGCACTCCTTTCTTGTTCAGTACTGAATATGTAGTTCATACAGATTTACCTTCAGTAGTTTGTTCTGCTTGCTTTTCATTGTTTGTTCTGTTAGCCAGGTTCCATATGTCATCTCTGATGTCTCCACAGACCTTGACTAACACAGATAAAAATTTATGCCAACACCCAAAGTATGCATCTTCAATTTGAGATGGTACAGTTGTAGAAATTGCGTGTTTAGATCTACTCAGTGACTGTAAGCTTAGAAGTGTGAAGGGGAAGCTGAAAATGCATATGTCTGGGCTTCAATGTTTGTATCATGGACATGAACAGCCTACAGGAAGATGGAGAAGACTTCAGAGCATCGCTTGTGTTGTGTGTCAGCTTGCCTCAAGATACAGTTTGATCTTAAATAAGCTGGCTGACCCTACAATAGGCATTTAATTTTATTTCTTTTTCTATATCCTTTTTTAAAACATGGACTTTAAACTGGTAGACCTTGACATCCTTCAGAATCATTACTTTTTCTTTTTCTTTTTGGTTAATTTGTAAAAAGACACCATATGAAAATTGGATTTTTGATCTTATAGAGGTTTTTTTGAGTTCTTATGAACCATTTATAGTCTGTTAAGTAAATCCTTCTTTGTTCATGGATTATTGGTCCAGTTGACCATGTTATCTGCTTCAAAGCTGTTATAGCCCATGATATTGACTGAGCTGACATATACGTGAACCCAGTCCATGTGCCAAGATGACATTGACATTGTTCTGGAACACTCCCTTTTCTCCACCAGGCTTTCTGTTTATTTCTTAATTTTCAAGATTTAATTCATAGTTCATGGCAACCACTATAAAAGTCTCTTAATTTTCTCAGTGGTGTCGGAGCTCCGTTAGCAGCTCGGTGGCTGTTTCTTTTTGCCTTCTTCTGTACAGATGTCTCTTTGCCTTTCAAATATCACATGTACTCACTCACAAGTGGCTTTTAGACATAAAGCAAAGAAAACAAACCTACAGTTTACAATCCCAGAGAACATAGACAACATTGAAGACCCTAAGAGAAACATACATAGATCTAATCTACATGGGAAGTAGAAAAAGTCAAGATGTCCTGAGTAAATTGGGAGCATGGGAACCATGGGAAAGGGTTGAAGGGGAGGGGAGAGGTAGGGAGAGGAGCAGAGAAAAATGTATAACTCAATAAAATCAATAAAAAGATGGCTTTTAAATGAACTAATCTTTAAGAGAAAAAAGGATACTAGTGTTATTTTTTTTAACACTCTGGGGTGCATTTTACCCTGGATGCTTATAGATTTTATAGAAATTTGTGAAAATTTCCTGAGTATTTAATATACTTTGAATTTGAAAAAAAAGTTACCAATAAGAATAGCTCCGTTTGTGTGTGTGTGTGTGTGTGTGTGTGTGTCTTTTTAAATGCATTGTCTGAGATGTTTCATTTGAACAATCCCAGTGACTCCAGCTACTGGAATAACAGAGATGTGCCTTCATTGATTTATGCAAAGCTCTAATGAACCCAGCACAGGTCTTAACACAGACCTGGGAATTCTACGATCTAACATTAATAACGTATGAGGGTGCTCAGCCTGTTCATATTATTATCGTTGTCTGTAATAGGTGAGGTTCCTGTGGTGATACCTGCATTTAAGCAAAGGAGCTCATTCTTATGGGGGTAACTGTGATGTACCAATATATACACAATGGAAAGTAGCAAAACGTGTGTTACAAGTAGACATTCTGAAGACGTGGATGGATAAGATGATTTATAATAAGCCATATGCTCTTGGAAGTATCTTCTCTCATATTTGAGAGCTTGAAATGTCTTTTGAAATGTCTTAATAGAACCATTCAAGCTCCATCAAATATTGTTCGTATTCACTTTCTTTATCTAAAATATACCAGCGTTGGTAGAATATTCTACTGTAGGCTAGCAACATAACAGATTCTCTCACTCTTTCCAGTTGCTCAAGCCTTCATGCACCTGCTCTTTTCCCCATTCTATGTTCAGTTCCTGTTGGTACTTACTGAGGGTAGGGGAGCAATATGAATTTCTTTTTTT
>PVIU01020893.1:0-32980 GCA_004026605.1 Ondatra zibethicus | reverse complement strand
TCACAGCCAGGGTCCCCAGCTTCTCTCCATGTCACAGCCAGGGTCCCCAGCCTCTCCCCATATCACAGCCAGGGTCCCCAGCTTCTCTCCATGTCACAGCCAGGGTCCCCAGCCTCTCCCCATATCACAGCCAGGGTCCCCAGCTTCTCTCCATGTCACAGCCAGGGTCCCCAGCCTCTCCTCATGTCACAGCCAGGGTTCCCAGCCTTTCCCCCTTATACCCTTCTCTGACACCTTCTCTCACCTATTGCCCTTTTCCCAGGCCTCTGAATTGAGACTTCCTTAATCTTGATCTAGCCTTTAGTTAAATTCTCATCTATAAGAAGGTGTATGAAAATTAGGTTTTTGCCACTCTAACCTGATTTGAAATGCATTAAGAGAGCTGCCTCTTGGAACACCTCAAGGTGAGGCAATTTGGGAAGGAAGAAGAGTCCCCTTACTGCTGCTGTGAGCTTAAACATTGTTAGGGAGTGAATCACATTCTATTTCTGTACCAGGAGTGCTTCTGTTTGAAGAAACTCCCCCAGCATGTCTCTGAGGGAAACAATCTATCCTAAAAGAATAGCGTCTCAAGTTCAGGGATTATGAGCTGCTGGCCTCACAGACTTCTGTCAGGGCCACAGAGTAACTAAAGAAAATTGAAGCAACATTTGAAAGCCAGCAGGTTCTCACATGCGTGTTGGAGCTGCCTGTCGTGGACTGAGGCATGGTGTGTGCAGCTCCACACAGTGAAGGGGGTGGGCAGGAGGTGCCTGCTTTATGATGCTGTGTTTCCTGCTCTGCTAGCTACACCTACCCAGCTCCCCCATTTGCCTGATGAACTTGGGTTTCCCAGGCATCCAAGTGTTGGAGTGCTTACCCTAACTGTTCTGCTTTAATGATCAGGACTATACGCAGTGTGTGTGTGTGTATGTGTGTGTGTGTGGTGTGTTCTCTCTGTGTGGAATGTGTTCTATATACATTGTGTCCTTGTGAAGTATGCATGTTATATATGTGTACTGTGTCTGGCATATGTGTGAGATATGTGTGGTGCTGTGGTGTGTGTATGTGTGATGAGTATGTGGTAGTATGTAGCGGTGTGCGGTGTGTATTTGATATGCATATTTGAGGTGTTTGTGTGGCATATTTGTGTGGTATATGTGTGTGTGATGTGTATATGGTGTGTTTGTGTGGTATAAATGTGTGGTACTGTGTGATATGGGTGATATGTGTATATGGTCTGTGTAGTGTGTATGTAGTCTATGTGTAGTAGTGTGTGGAATGTGTGATACATGTGAGGCATGTGGTATATGTATGTTGTGGTATGTGGTATATGTAATGTGGGTAGTGTGTGGTATGTGTAGTGTTTGTATGGTACATATACTTGGGTGTATGTGTGCTAATATGTGTGGTATGTATAGTGTATGTTCAGGTACTGTGTGATATGTGTGGTACATGTGAAAAGTGTGTGATATGTGTGGTCTGTATGTGTGTGTATGTTAGCATGTACTACTGTATGGCATATGTATGGCATGTATAGTGTATAGGTGAGTTGTATGTGGCATGTATCCTGTGTGTAGTGTGTATAATGCATAGTGTATATGCGGTTTGTATATGAGGTGTATGTGTGTGTGTAGTATGCCAGTGTGGTATAAGGAGTATGTGTGTATATATGTACTGTGTATGTGAAATGTTTGTGTGGTATATGTATGGTATGTCTATATGTGTATGTGTAGTATGTGATATGTGTAGTATGTGATAGTGTGTGGCCTGTATATATGTGTGCTATGTGTACATGCATATGGTATGTATATTGAGTGGTGTGTGTGTGAGGTGTGTCTGTATGTGTGGTGTGTGTAGATGTGTGTTGCATGGGTCTGTATGACATGTATGTGGTATATGTAGTATGTGCTGTATATGTGTGGTGAATAGTGTATATGTGTGATATATTTTTACCTTCCCAGTGCTGTGATTATAAGCATGTGTCACCATGTCTGGCTTTTTTATGACTGTGTTCTGTGTACTGAACTTGGGTCCTTTTACTTGCAGGATGAGTGCTTTACTGACTATATCTGCAGCCCCTGGAGTTAGGGCTTTTAAAGAAGTAATTAAGATGAGGCCTTGGTCCAGTCTTTTTAATTAATTATTGGTGTCCTTATTGTCCTTCCCTCCAGGTTGGACATAGCAATCACCATTGCAGGCACAGCACTTTGGAGGACCCATGCAGGCCCTCTGTGAGATCAGGCCTATTAGCACACTGTTGTGGGGGAGGGAGGAGGCTCACAAGGCCTTCTTCAGCATCTTTGCCCCTCCCTAATATTATGGAAGATGTGGGCTATTGGCCGAGGTGGGACTCCCCAGTGGGTGACTGCCTGTAAGCCACCCAGGGAATTTCTGAAGGGGCTGTGTGGCTGGCTTTGGGCTACTCCTGCTTCTGAGATCCTAATAATTTCATTAGTCCTGATACATAAATAATCCTAATAAATCCATTAGTTCACCAGACCAAACTTCAATGGAATTCTTTTCTTGGTCTTCAGGACCCTATTTGGGATGATTAGACATTTATGTCTTCCCAGAAAAAAACATGCGACAAAGATACCTGGGCATACGGAGGGACATGTGAGCTATGTCCGCATAGAGGAAGGCCGTGTTCAAGCTGAGGGGGGCAGCACCTTTGTTTAGGCTTCCAATCTCCAGAATTGGATGAAATTCCTGTTGTTTAAGCCATCTATGCCATTTGTTACGGCGGCCGGAACAGTCTAAGACTAGGTGGCCATGGGATGACCGACCCAACAGTGACGCATGATTAATAAAAACTCAGAGGGAGAAATTGGGGTTCAACCTGAAGGTCTGAAAAGCAAAGCAGCCAGCCACTGACTCTTACCTCGACCTCAGTCTGAAATGGCGATCCTGACAGGGGGACTCTCAGAATGAGACTGTGTCTGAGAGCGGTCTCCTCCCACTTTATAATCCTCTCTAGGGCTGGGATTAAAGGCATGCACCTCCCAGTTTCTATGGCAAACTAGTGTGGCTACTGGGATTAAAGGTGTGTTATTGCGGCTTGGTACGTAAGGCTGCTCAGTGTGGCTGTTTTACTCTCTGAACTTCAGGCCAGCTTTATTTATTAAAATATAAATGAACTATCACTACACAAGAGAGTGGGCAGAGCAAACATACTGAAAGACTTTGGTCAAGGTGCGCCCTGGCAAGAGGTCTTCATTGCAGTCTGAGTTCCCAGGGCCTTTCTCAGACTCCCTCTTGCCCCCTTTTGTTCTGGGCTCCATGGAGTTGCTCTGGGCCCGGCAGTTGGGTGGTGTGTGCAGCCACAGTGTTCGCTGCTCTGGCACCTCCAGGATCCAAAGCTGCGTGTCCTCGCACAGAGCGGAGCTGCCCAGGGTGGAGGCGTTCAGCCCTTCTTGGGGGTGGGGAAGGTCCTGACACTCCACCCCCATCCCACTCCCCCCACCCCAGTATTCCTACCAGGTCTCCTTCCTCAGCACTTTCACAGGACTTTCTGGTGGCTTTCCTCCAAGATCTTCCTTCTGTCCCAGGACTGAACAAAGGCCCCTTTGATGACAAGTTTGAATCAAAGTCACCATCATCTTATTAAAAAAAAATGCAGCTTTCTATTTTGGATTTTCTAACCTAGAGAAAGAGTCAGCTAAATAGTGTATAAGGCAGGAGGGAAAGGAGATGTGTCCCCAAGTTGGAGAATGGGTGGTCTCTGTGAGCCCTGTTGAGTGGCTAGGGACATACAATGTGCCATGCTCACTAGACAATGCTTCCCTCATGCCCAGAGTCCGCTCCCAGTGCTGGGATGTACATGTAACCGTGTAGTGGCATTTTAATTATATTTTAATAAAGTTTGCCTAGGGATCTGGAGAGTAAAACAGCCACACTGGCCAGTCTTACAGCCAGGCAGTGGTGACACACACCTTTAATCCCAGTAGCCACACTAGTTGCCATAGAAACCGGGCAGTGCATGCCTTTAATCCCAGTGGTGTATACCTTTAATGCAGAACTAGAGAGGATTATAAAATGGGAGGAAACAGCTCTTAAACATGGTCTCATTCTGAGATTCCTGGAGGCAGGACTGCCATTTCGGACAGAGGTTGAGGTGTCAGTGGCTGGCTGCTTTACCTTTCAGATCTTCAGGTTGAACCCCAATTTCTCTGAGTTTTTATTAAAGCTTGCCTGGGACACCAGACTCAGAACCCCTTAGCTAGGCATACTCCAACAGCCTGCTACAGGATGGTAAGAAGAGCCCAGTCCTTGGCTAGTGCGGTCAGAATCAGGAATTCTCAGTGTCATTACTATTGTTGTTGTTGTTGGTGGTGGTGTGTGTGTGTGAGAGAGAGAGAGAGAGAACACGTGAGCAAGTGCACAGTGTGTGTAAGGCACAGGATAGCCTCAGGCAGTATCCCTCATTACTATTGTTGTTGTTGGTGGTGGTGGTGTGTGTGTGTGTGTGTGTGTGTGTGTGTGTGAGAGAGAGAGAGAGAGAGAGAGAGAGAGAGAGAGAACACGTGAGCAAGTGCACAGTGTGTGTAAGGCACAGGATAACCTCAGGCAGTATCCCTCATTACTATTGTTGTTGTTGTTGGTGGTGGTGGTGGTGTGTGTGTGTGTGAGAGAGAGAGAGAGAACACGTGAGCAAGTGCACAGTGTGTGTAAGGCACAGGATAGCCTCAGGCAGTATCCCTCAGGTGCTGTTCACTTCATGGTTTCTCTTTAGGAGACAGGGTATGTCACGAGCTGAGAACTCACCTAGGAGACTAGGCTAGCTGGCCAGAGCCCCAGGAATCTGCCTGTCTCCACTCCCCTACCTTACCAGGCCCATCTGCCAGCATAGCCTGGCTTTTTTATGTGGGTTCTAAGGAATGAGCACACTTTACCAACTGAGCCATCTCCCCAGCCCTTGGGGCTGTTTTTGAATATGGGGCCCTGTGCTGTCCTTTTCTACTGAGCTCACAAATCCAGGTGCCCTGTCCTGCCTGTCACCCTCAGGTCTTACATTCAGGCGGATCACCCTCTTCCCTGTCTCCTCTCTCCTCAACTCTATTCTCCCCACCCCAGGATTTTACCTCATGACCATGTTAATCACAACCCAATGAGTGAGGGGCCGACATCTCTGAAGGGCCAATGTGGGGACCTGCCCAATGAGGCCTTTTGAGGTCACCATTTTGCTCTCTGAGGAACAAAAATACCTTTCCCCCTGGCCCCATCTCAGGCAGTGTGAGGAACTTGCAGGTCTGAGCCAATCTCCTGCCTTACTCTTAGATCCCACAAAGCTTAGGGAATACTAATAACGAACCTGCAGCTGTGCCCCTCTGGCTAATTAAATCTAAATAAGTCACAGGCTTTAAATTATGTAACAGGGATTGGCCAAAGCAGCTTCAAAATGTGGGAGTCCTCACTGTTTTGCCGTGCCCTGTGGGAAAATCCCAGCTTTTAATCACGCTTAACCTTCCTGAAGGAGCAGTGGCAAACTTTAAATAATGAATGGATTTGAGCAAGATTCCACAAAGCCACACACAGGAGACATCAAAAAGCCTGGAGAGGTAGACATGGGCCTGAGGGGATTCTAGAACTTTCTGGTGATTTCTGGAATGCTGCCGGAAATCAATTGGCTCCTCAGAAGCCCAGAGCAAGGACTGGTCAAAGAGCAAAGGGAGGAGGGACAGATGTGCAGCTTCTGGACTGGGCGTCCTGTGGTGGTGCTGCTAGCTTCTGTCAGCCTTTACCTGCGCCTGGTATAGATGGAGGCCCTTTTATCCCTCAGGAATGTCCTCCAGGCCAAGAACAGATCAGAAAAAAGAATGCAGTCTCAATCAGGTCAGCAGTATCTTAGATGGGGTGGTGCCCATCACAATGTACCCACCAGGCGCTGCCCTGATGGTGAAGGCCAGAGAGTTCTAGGCACACAGACATCCAGGTGAAACCAATGCACTCAGTGGGCTTGGGATTCAGGCTGCCACATGCAAAAGTGCTCCCAGGCTTTCCTGACGCTGCCAGTCCACAGATCCTGGCTGCATGTTAGAATCAACTGGGGCCTGATTCTAGGCTAGAAAGTTACCTCCAGACACAATCTCAGGTAAACTGTGTTAGCTACCAAAGCTCTAAGCCTTTGTTTTTCTCCCTGAGTTTCTAGATACTCTACAGGTCACTTAAACGAAGCCCAAGAAACTTAAAAGGGCAACAACAGAAAAGGTGGGGGAAGTGGCCTTAGACTGGTGCCTGCTGCCCTTCCCTGCAGTAAATGACAGCAATCTCGGCCTTGGACTTGAGGTTGGCAATCTACGATATTCTATTTGGGGAGGTGGCGAACTCTGGTGTCTTGCCCTTTCCCCTAGACCTACTTGAAATGTTATTAGGGCCTCATTATTTGGGCTAAAGCAGAGTAGACCTCGGGAGTGACTTCCTTTCGTGAGGCAATCTTTAGAGGCTGGATGTAGGACCATGGAGTCAGAGTTGACCCCCTGAGATTAGGAAGGGGAGATACTCTAGTGTGGACGCATCTCTTGCAGTTTTGGAGGATTCCCGACACTGTTCTGTGTGCCCCCTAAGTCCCCAGACGGGGCCGCTGCCCTGATGGTGAAGGCCAGAGCAGTTCTAGGCACACCTGCATCCAGGTGAAAGCAAGCCCTTCCCACTGTGGTTTGTACTTGTGTCCGCTTGTGCTCTTCCTCGGGTAGACACAGCAGAGGGCCAAGCACAGACTGGCTGCTGCTCGGCTCCCCCTGCCTGTCTCAACCAACCTAGGCCTCTGACTCAGTCACGCAGGCCTTCCAAAGCAGGAATGGTGGGCAGCTAGTTTCTTATTCAACTACTAACCCTTGTCCTTGTCCTGTTGGAATCCTAATTTTGTTTAAAGATGCAAAAGTATTCTGATAAAAACTGTGCTGGGCAAAACAGAACAAGAGGTTCTTCCATCTTGTATTTTTGCTGAGCCCATTTCCGTCTTAACTAGAATTTGATCTCTTTGATGGAGAATCACGTGGAAAATTACCCAGCCCTAGTCTAGAAACCCAAGGTCAAGATGCCCCCAGCTAACTTAACCTCAGTTAAACTTTGCCGGCTTGTGCAAACCTCCCCTTCTAGCTAATAGTTTATCTTAGCTTCTGATAAATTGCCTGCTTGTGCAAATCTCCCCTTGCAGCTGCTGTCTGAGATACCAGGGTGTGGTTTTTTGCCTTTAAAAGACCCTTGGCTAAATGCTCAGGGCTACACTTGGAACCCTGAATACCTGGGTGTGGTCCCAGCAGACTGTAAAGACTTTTGATTACCTATAAACTGAGTGGTCCTCTCTGGTGGGCTCCCCATATAAAACTTCACTCACTCAGATGCCCTGTAGCTAGGAGTAGCCTCACGCCTGTGTTTGACCAATGAGATATAATCAGAAACCTGTGCTTGGGGCTTCTTGGAAAGGCTTTTGTGTTTTTGTTGTTGTAGGCTTTTTAAAAAGATTTGGAGAGGAGTCCTCTGTAGACCAGACTGACCTTGAACTCACAGAATTCTGCCTGCCTTTGCCTCTGCTGGGATTAAGGGCCTGCTCCATCACTCCCAGTTAGGAACACCTTTAAAAGGCAGGCCTTCCTTGCCACCTGCTCTTGGCCAATGGACTTGGTACCTGGAGCTGTGGTAGCGTTGCAAAAGAATGAGGCTGAAGTCATAGGATAAGAATGAAAAACTGGGTGGGCAGTGGTGGTGCACGCCTTTAATCCCAGCACTTGGGAAGCAGAGGCAGACGGACCTCTATGAGTTCAAGGCCAGCCTGGTCTACAGAGTGAGTTCCAGGACTGGCTCCTGTCCGGGGGGTGGAGAGAATGAAAGCTATTGTCACAAGGATGGTGGAGCCACCAGGACAGCATTTTCTGTCATTTCCATAGCACCTTCACCAGCCTCGGGCTGACCACCTGGTACTTTAAGGTTTTTTTTTTAACATTTTTTAAATGTTTTCTTTATTATTTATTGTGTATACAGTATTCTGCCTGCATGTACACCTGCAGGCCAGAAGAGGGCATCAGATCTCATTACAGATGGTTGTGAGCCACCATGTGGTTGCTGGGAATTGAACTCAGGACCTTCGGAAGATCAGTCAGTGATCTTAACCTCTGAGCCATCTCTCCAGCCCCGTACTTTAAGGTTTGTATAAACATAAAGTTTTGTTAAGTGGCAGTCTCTGGGTTTTGTTTTTGTTTTTTTTTTTTGTTTTATATTTGAATGCAATACTCAGACTCCAGACCTCTAAAGGAATGTTTCCTGACTAGCAATGGGGAAGGCAGGTCAAGGTGGACATGGTTTCTGACTAGCAATGGGAAGGGAGGGTCAATGTTCCAGACGTGTTTTGTACCACTATTCTTCTCTATGAGCTTCAGGACTCAGTTTCCCAGAGGATTAAGTTCATATTCTGAGACCAACATCCGAGACTCCAAGATTAGGCTGGAGCAGTCGTCCAGCGTTCACCCCTCATCTGAGCACGGACATTCCATGCCTTCTGCCTAGATACACTTCTGTGCTGATCTTGTATGAGTCCTCCCTCCCCTCCACACTTACCTTTCTAGGTTTATTAACCCCTCCTTGGGGGACAGGGCTGCTCTTCTTTTACAAGAAGCCTTCATGCCTGAGATCTCTATTCTGTGAGCTCTCTTAAGTGCTCTTGTGTTAAATCGACCTCACCAGACAGGACTGCAGAAACTTGGGAAGAATCTGTTCTCCAGAGTAAGGCCCTCTGAGCCCTGGAATTCTCTACAAGCTGGTTTTGATGTGTCTCTCCCTCCGTGGGGTTTGGCAAGCTGGGCTCCTTAAGCATTGAGCTGGTTACTTGGCAGTGGAGGCACTCGGAAGCTGCTTACACATTGACTTGTTGCTAGGTTGGTGACCATTTAGATGTGTCTCTTTCCTGTCCTTTGTGTCTGTATGTCTCCTGATTTTCCACTTTGCATTTCAACAAGGAGACTTGTCCTAAGTTGGAGGGTAAACATTCATCTTCCTAAGCTCAGGTCCTAGACTCCAAGCATCAGACTACAAACACTAGATCTGGGGCAGAGGACAAAAAAGAGTTAGCATCTAGAACCCAGGGTGTGCCATGATAATTTAGTGACTTAAGAGAGTTTTTCTTTCTCTTAAGTAAAACAAAAGCATTTAGGTCCGGTGTTGCTAGGCAACGGGAGTGACAGGATGGCCTTAAGACACTGAGTTTTTACCCAGTGCCCACCTCTGTCTGTGACAGGTGAAGAGGCAGGCCTGCAATTCTTTGCTATCCTAATCTCCTTGCCTCAGATTCATGCCAGAAACCTGGATCAAATAAGTGATCTTGAGAATTGACCCATAGCAAGCATCTCCACCACTGAAAGTTTAATGAGAAATGCCAATTTTACCATTTGCAAGTTATAAGTGCCCATCACACACAGGCATAAGTGGGGATGGATGCATTGAACAGGTCGGAAAATGGCATGCTAATACATCCTGACACTGTGGTCCCAAGACGGTCTTCTCCGATTCATTGAGTGTCACTCACAGAACCCAGCCAGCCGGAACTTATTTCCATCCCTCTTAAGGCACAGCCCTGTGACAGGGAAGAGACTCTCTGAGTGCTGCATCCAGGCTCTCTCTCTCTGCCAGTTTATCCCCTCACGTGGCTCTCAGCGCCAGAGCTGGCCATCCTGCTGCTTGGGCTATTGGGAGCTGAGCAGGTGACAGTCCCTGCTGGGGCCAGCAAGGGGGAGTTAGTTGCTGTGGGTGGGGTTTTAGGCTCCTCTTCTTTGTTGTGTATAGCTTGCAGTTTTGCTTCTGGGCTCCACTGAGCCTTCTTCTGTTTACTTTGGAGGCTGGTGAATGGCCCTACTGCAGGAAATTATTTACTTTGATCTCTGTAAGTCAGCATGTTTGTATCTACTTTTTGAGTCTGTGCACCTCTGTGTGTGTGTGCATGCACACATGTGCATGTGTGTGTTATGTATGTGGTATTTTTAGTTCTTCCCATTTTCCCATAAGGTAGCAAAAATGACTTTCCTCCAGGTTCTCCTCTTTTCTGGGTCTGGGGGGTGTGGCTGTGTTTTCCTGCCTATCTTACCAAGGGAAACTCTGGCTGCTTTAGAGTACCCTTTCCCACAGTTCTTAGAAACCTGTCCCAAGCTCCCTGGTGTGTGTGTAGCAGGTGTTAAGCATAGCCCCTGCCATCCATCCCAGCCCCCTGGCCTGGGAGTATATTGGCCTGCATTCCAAATCCCAGGAGGGGTCAGGACCACTTCCACAGGGTATTTAAGTGGGATCCCAGAGGAGAAACACGTGGTTCCGGGTTTGCATGTGCTCCCCGCTTTCCTGTCTCCCCGCCATGCGCTCACCCATGTGAGAGCACTGTATTTAATAAAACTATGGGCATTTTAATTTGGTTTGATTTGACCTAATTGGACTTCTTTGTGCCTGCGCAGTTGTCCCTCTTATTACTTTTTTCCTAACAGCAGGGTGGCAGCGGCATACCAATGTGTCTTCCTTTTAATCAGTTGTCCGAAGGCTCTGGCCAAACGCAGAATGGACCCTGACAGCAAGGTGCTGCCACGATGACATGTTTGCAAAGCTGGGAGGCCCTGGAGTCTTGGCTCCTATGAAGTCCCTGTAGCAACTGCAACAAATAACCATGGGCTTGGTGGCTTAAAATAAAAGGGCTTTCTTCTTTTATAATTCTGGAGTTCAGAAGTTTAAATTGGGTTGACAGGGCTCTTCCTTTCTCTGGAGACCCTGGGGAGAATTCATATACTGAATGTTTCCAGCCTCTAGAAACTGCCCACATTTTTTTTTTAATTTTATGTGCATTGGTGTTTTGCCTGCATGTATGTCTGTGTGGGGTTGTTGGATCCCCAGGAATTGAGTTGCAGCCACGTGGGTGCTGGAATTGAATCTGGGTCCTCTGGAAGAACAGCCAGTGCTTCTAACTACTGCACCATTTCTCCAACCCCCATCACCTGTTCCTTGACTTGTGGCCTTGCATCACTCTGACCTTGAGGATGGCTCCCCACACCTGCTACAATATTGGGCCCACCTGGATAATGCAGGCTCAGTTCCCATGTCAAGATTCTTGAACCTGTCTCAGAATTGTAACTATGTGGGCAGGAATAAAGACATTCTAAGACAGACTAAGAGGCATGTGTGCTCCCCGCTTTGGCCATCAGACTACCAAAACAATAGACCTCAAGAAATTTAAATTTCCCCAGAAGTCTTACACTGGGAGAAGAAAACTGAAGGCTAGAACAGCCACAGGAGAGCTTGCCTCCTGGAAGGAGACCTCATATAGTTCTGAGCATCTCCAGACATTTCAGGGGAGACTGGCCAAGACAACAATAGGCAGGGCCACACCCAGACTGCTTAGTTATGCACATCTCTGGCTCTCTACTTGAGTCTAAACTTTGTGTTAGAACCCCCAAGGTAGACCTCCTCATTTGTCCCTCTTTCTAATGTGGTCACAAAAAAATCAAACTGTATGCGCATGAGTGGATGCGGTGGTATCCGAGCCAGCTTGGCCACTAATGTGATGATGATTCTAGAAAGGTTTTCTAGGCCCTCCTTGAAGATCCACCCTCAACCTCAACCTGTTAATTTCTGAAGTTCTCCCTTGGTCATCATAGTGAGAAGTGGGCTGAAGGCAGTGGCCTGGCCAAGTGTCTTCACGCACAGGTGGCAGCAGCTGGCTGCTGTGCCATCAGACAAGTTACAGTGGGCGGGGAAGAGTCCTCCCAGTGATGGAAGACACAAAGGCACTTGGAAGTAGGACCACAGGGTTTTAATCAAACACAGCAAGATGGCTGCGAGACAGAATAGGTAATGCTTGGAGAAGAGAAAGAAGACCATCTCCTTGGCAACGTAGATGATGTGGATGAAGATGAAGCAGTACAGGAACATGGCAAACTGGTTCTGGGGGAGCAAGAGGTCCTGGAGGCCTCCCGAGAACTGTGAGGAAAGAAGACGGCATAGCTGGCGACGCCAGACCTAGATTCAGACCTGTCCTGACCCTGATAGTGACCTCAAAGAGGTCACTGAATCATAAACCCCCTTCCCGAAATCATGAGGAAGAATGAGAAATGAAAAAAAAAATCCTAGTGAGGTCACTGTCACATAGACAGATCTCATTCATTTTGCATCTTGAGCTAACCTTATCTTTCCTGACCTTGGGCACTAGGCCAATGCTGTCCTTCTCTGCTCCATCTTGCCCAGCTGGGTTACCCATGTGAACAAGTTCTCCAGGACTCTAAGTTTACCAGATCTGGACTCTGGTTCTTAGAAACATTCTTTGTATATTGTCCTCCAATAGCCTAGTTTTCGGGACGGTGGCACTCTGAAGGTACATCCTTGAGCTCAGATGAGCGTCTCAGACCCCCTGTGTCTTGGCACATGTCACATGGTTAGTATGTGGTCCTCCACCGTGGGATTTGCTCTTTCCTGGGGCAGGTGGCTAGAGTTCCAGGCTCCCTGACCCTGCAGGAAGTTGGGTTTTCGGATGGGTCTGACAGTGAGTCGCTCTTTCCTGAAATCAGTAACTAAGCTCAGAGCCTATTTTGTCATTGGTGTGTGAGGCAGATGCCAATATAAACATTCTGGCCTGAGTTCAAGAAGAGGCAGAAGCCAATATAAACATTCTGGCCTGAGTTCAAGAATTTGCCATGGTTTCTGCTCCACAGCACTTTTTAAGATGCCATATTTTAACAGCTAAATGGCAAAGGCCAAGATGCCCTAAACGAGTGAGAAATATTAGTTTAGATATATTAGTATTATTGAATTTATTTATCCATCCATTCATCTTTGACTCCCCTTTCCTTTCAACCACCTAGAAAAAGAAAACTATAGAAGGCTCCATCATCAAGCCCCCCAGGTTTTTGTAAATGAACCATAAGTAAAACACTTTTTAAAGCTATTCCCAAGGGCCCAGGCCTTAGATCCATCATTGCTGAAAACAGCTACAGAAATGAGAAAGCAGCTATATCAAGACATAAAACTAAAGGGATAGGAAATGATTCCAGCTCTGCTGTCTCTAAGGTGAACCGCAAGGAAGGCAGGAGACCAGAGGAAGAAATTCAGTGTTCCCTAGGCAGGGTAGTGCTCTGTAGGTCTGTGCCATGACCTCTGCCACACTCTGCAGCCTGCATGTGTTTAGCCTGAAATGAGGATGGAGGGAAGGTGTGATGTGTGGGTGTATGTGTGCACATATATATGTATGTATGTGTGTGTTCATATGTAATGCTCATATACATGTATGTACATATATAATATGCTGATACAGTGAACTCTGTCTTGTTCATATTATATGTATATATATGTGTGTTTATACAATGTTCACATATATGAGTTTATATATATAAAATGTTTATATATAATTTACTGATAGTGGACTGTCTTGTTTATATTATATATATGAACACACACGCATACATATACATGTACATACGTACATATATACATATATCATACCCGTTAGAATTTTCAACCCATGGCCTATCTTTTAAGGAGTAGAGGACTTTTGGGATGGAGAGATGGTTCAGAGGTTAAGAGCCCGGTTGCTCTTGCAGAGGTTCTGAGTTCAATTCCCAGCACCCACAAGGTGGCTCACAACCATCTGTAGTGAGATCTGATGCCCTCTTCTAAATTAATAAATATATAAATCTTAAAAAAAATAATAAAAGAAGCAGAGGACTTTACGATAAGGATTTTCATGTCACCCAGCAATAAGTAGGAGGGATGGGCCTACCAGCCTGTGATTGCTAATGTTCCCTGTCGCCTGGACAGGACCTGGAACTGCCTAGACGCGCCTGTGAGGTCATCTGGTTAGGCCTACTGAGATGGGACTTGCCACCTAATTGTGAGTAGGCTCCATCCCGTGGGTTGGAGTCCTGGACTGAGTGAAAAGGTTATCTGAGCCCCAGTTCTGACCTAAGCAGTGGGACCCGCCTAGGGCTCCTCCCTGGAGCCATGAGCTGGAACTGATCGCGCCTCCAGCTGAGCTTGTCAGGCGTCTGTCACAGCAACCAGACAGGAAACTATTACAAATAGCATGCCTGATTTAAATAGTTTCTGGTTCAAATTTGCAACTATTTCATCCTTGGACATTGAGAAAAATCTAAGAATGTACAAGACTTGGAAAATATCATTGAGTGTGTGTGAATTCCAGAGAAAGGCAAATGTTTCCTGGATAGGAGAGAAAAATGTATTTCTGATGACTCATTCAATAAGCTTGACTTGGCTCAGTAATAGCATTCAACGTATACTTAAGCAGGTATCTTGTGGGCAAGAAAAAATAATTAGGAAGCCAGCATGTGTTCACTGAGAACAAGTCATGTCAAAGAAACCATTTTCTCTTTAAAGAAATGGCCAGTCGTTGGGCAAATGTAACACCTTATTCTGGGAAGCTGCTCGACACGGGACTCAGGGCAGCTTTCTTGGGCAAGCTGCGGAAATGCGAGCTGAGGAGAATGTACAAGCACAGTATTGATTGATGGCACCCCGATAACCTGTGGTGGGATCTTGCAGTGGGATTCCCCTTGGGTCAGCTCCTTCTCAACAGTGATAGCAATCGCTTAGATGAGGACAAGCTTCTCAGAACCGAGGGTGACTCAGAGTTGGGAAGCTTAGCTAATAAATCACATCCCAGTAAAACCGAGACGTGGTGAGTGGAGCTGCTGCGTGCGGGTCAAGAAGGGAACTGTATGAGTTCATAAAAATGCTAACAGCCAACCATTATTGAGCGCTTACCTAATGCGCTTGTTCATTGCAAAGTGGCTTGTGTACATTCGCTCACTTATGCTTTACAATGACCCCAATGAGATAGGTTTGACTTTAGTGATGAGCAAACTAAGGTTCAAGGGGGATTAGTAATGTGTTCAAGGTTAAGTAGTTAACTGAAGTGCTAGAGCTGGGGTTTTTACCCAGAACCCATGACTTTAGAGAGCAGGAAGCACCACTTTGAAGTGGTGACATCATTCACCATGAAGTGCTTAGAATGGTCAGGTCACAGTGATAAGTACCTCACATGACACTTCATCTCAACTTGTCCTTTGAAACAAGGTCTCACATAGCCCAGGCTAGCCTCAAACTTGTTATGTTATCCTGAACTGATCATTCTGCCTCACTTCCGGAGTGCTGGGATCCTGGAGGCCCACATATGGTTTATTTGGTGCTGGAGACCAAATTCAGGGCTTCAGGCACGCAAGTCAAGCGCTCTACCAGCTGAGCTAGATCCCCATGGCTCAGATGAGCGCTCTTGTCCCCATTCAGGGCTAGAATGGGTGGAGTAGGGGTTGAATACACATTTCTTGTGTAAACAACAGTGCACATCATAGTGGTTATCAGGCAGAGTGTTCAACAGAGAAAGCTGAGACCTGAAAGGGAGGTGATGGTTCTGTTGACATCCAGCCGTGGTGTGAGTATTGGACACAGACCGAGGTGCCTGGTAGAGGATGGGGTTTCAGGGTATCTCCTACTCTCAGCTCTCTTTGGAAACTTGAATCTCATTTAACGTGGCAGCTCTAGCAGAGTTAACCACGCGGGACATGATCTCAGGCCACCCTGCAAACTGACTCAAGGCACCAGGGGCTAGAGGCAGCTACATGGATGCTCACCACCTCTCAGCCAGACCTGGGGCTGGCAGGCAAGGCGCATAGCCAAACCGATACAGCGAGGTCTGTCTTGCCGGGGTCCACGGGGATGGCCCTTAGCCCTTAGCACTACTCCGCTACCTGGCGAGGCAAAGCCTGCTGCTGCTGCTGCAGCTGCTCCATCACCTCCTCGTGGTGCCTCTGCCGCTCATTCTCCTGGTGCAGATACTTCAGGCGTGTCAGCTCAAACTCCATGCGCACCTTCTCCAGCTCCATCGCATTGTGGTGTTCTGTCTCCAGGGTCAGGGGCAGCTCCATGGGTTCCAGTCCAGGTCCATCGCCAGCCTGACCCTTGGTGGTAGGGCCAGACTTTGGCGACAGTGACTTAGGGGTCCCTGGGCAATCTCTGTCTTCACAGGTTTCATTTTCTTCCAGGATGGGCAGTTCTAGCTTTAGGGGTTCTGCATCCTAGGATGGGGAAGAAGAGGTGGGATGATGGTGGAGTCAGTGTGGGGCTCCCTAAAACCACGTCCTCAGCTCCAAGCCTCAGTAGCCAGGGGTGTGTTACAAAGAGTATCTAGGCTAGGCAATGGTGGTGCACACCTTTAATCCCACCCAGCTCTTGGGAGGCAGAGGCAGGCAGATCTCTCTGAGTTCAAGGCCAGCCTGGTCTTCACAGTGAGTTCCAGGACAGCCAGGGCTGTTACACAAAGAAATCCTGTCTTGGAAAACAAAGCAAAATAAAAACCCCCAAAACAAAGAGTGTGCAGTTAGAGACTCAAGAACAGAAGAAAAACTGCCACAAAGGCGTGGTGCCCTAAAAGTTGTAACTGAAGGCATTGATAGGTGAGGTAGGCATCTGCTTAGGTAGCGGTTCTTATCACCAGGGAGGTCACTTTCTTATTCCCCACATTTTACCTAACTGTTAGGCAACGGGTCTTTCAGGGACTCCAGAGTGGAAGAATCCTCGGGTCTGTGTTGAGAGAACCAGTCAACATGTGTACATGTATCTGTGTGTGACCCAGCCACAGAGAGAAGAAGGGGTCTCAAATAGAGAGATAGAGACAATTTCATGTAACATTACAATCCCACGAAGGGTTGCTGGTTCCTGGAGGCAACTGGGTACCAGCTATGGGGATGGGACACAGTCCTGCTCTTCTTGGCATCTGAATCTCATAGTAACGCCTTAGACTGTAAAGCTTAGACTGCCCCTCCCCGCCCCTGCCCCATGGAATGGCTAGGGCAATCAAGAGAGGCATCCTCTTACCAAAGAAGCCTTTGACTTCCCTTCGGGCATGTTGTCACCAGGTGCCACCTTGGAGAGGGTGGGGCAACTTTCTCCTGCCCCACGTGCTCCCATCATCTCTCTGTCCTCTGTCGCCATCCAGATAACCACAGTGCTGCCAACCAGGGCCAGAGGACATATTTTGAGACAGTAACATTTGGCTTCACCAGGTTCTGGTGAACATCATAATCTCTTATCCTCATAATAGCCACATTCTACCAGTTGCTAGGGCACTTTTGGTTAGAGGCTGTCACACCATTGAGGAGTCATTGGTAAGAACGGCAGGTTGGGGGCAGCAAGATAGTTCAGCCAGCAGAGTTGCCTGCTAGCAAGATCCGATAACCTGAATTTGATCCCTGAGATCCACATGGTGAGAGAGAGAGAGAGAGAGAGAGAGAGAGAGAGAGAGAGAGAGAGAGAGAGAGAACTGACTCCCTATGTGTTTCCTGTGGCATATGTGCACACCATATAACCCCAAATAAATATGTGTAATAAAAAATTAAAAGACAAAACTCAGTGAAGATTGGGCCTTTCTTACCCCCAGGGCTGCTTTGAAAACTGGAATGTCAGTTGCTGGTGCTAGAAGCCTACTGTATGAATTCCAATCCCTTAGCTTTGCCTTTTGAATACAGATTATATTGGGATGGATCAGTTTTCTTCTCCCTGAGTTCTATGTTGAATGCTCCCCAGGACCTCAGAATGTGACTTTATTTGGAGATGGGATCTTCATAGAAATTACTGCCTTGAAATGATGTCATTGCAATGGATCCTAATCCAGTGTGACTAATGTCTTTAGAAGATAAGTACAACGATAAGTATGGAGGGAAGACGATGCAGGCACAGCGCAAGAGGGGAGCCTTGTGTTGAGTTCCCCAGAGAAACAGAACCAGTACGAGACATAGGAAAAGGAACATGAGAATTAGCTCACATAATTATAGAGGTTGAAAAAGTCCATAGTCTCCTGTCTGGAAACTGAAAACCCACAAAGGCTGGTACTGCCAACTGTTACTGCTAGGCTGAGTCCAAAGACCTGGTACCCTAGTGCAAGAGCAGAAGACCCGGGACATCTCTAATACAACCAGCCACATTCCACCTTCCATTTCATTTCATTGAAGACTTGGTGAATTGGTTGAGGCCCACTCCCACTGGGGGATTTCCTTAAAGGCTGGTGTCTTCTATAAATACCCTCAAAGATATGCCAGTAAATAACGCCTAACACAATACTAGGCACCCGGGGCCTGGTCAAGTTGACATGTAAAATTAACAGTTATAGGCTTGGAGCAGAGCCTTCTGTTCCAGTGTTTTTGGAAAAACTGAGCCCGCCGATGCTTTGATCCCAATGTCTAGCTTTTGGAACACGAAGAGTATAAATATTAGTTGACTGAGCTACCCAACCCATGGGACCCTGCTGTAGAATCACTAGTAAATGAATGCAACTTGAGCTATACATCCCGATGAACACCATGGATAGTGGAGGAGGGGGTGAAGATTCTGGAAGGCTGGGAAATATACTTTCAGTAGCCAGAGTCAGGGTCACATTACAGAAGGAGAAAGTGCTACATTCGAACTTCTAGCTTGGCGCATTCCACAAGGGACTAAGCAGATAACTGCCACTGTGATTATTGTAATGATGATGATGGTGGTGGTGGTGGTGGTGGTGATGATGATGATGATGATAAGTGCTTTTTCTATGGAGTGAAATAAGAGAATAAAATTTACCATTTTGGAGATGGAGAGGTGGCTCAGTGGTTAAAGGTGCCTTCTGATTATGCAGAGGACCTGAGTTTCATGCCTGGCACTCATGTTTGGCAGCACACAACTGCCTGTAACTCCAGCTCCAGAGGATCCAATGCCTCCTTCCTGCCTCCATGGCATCACACAGGCCCAGCAGCAAGGCTTAGGATGACCTGGCCTCGTAGGGATAGTTATGGGTTCAAGGCAGTCTTGAGACACAGGAGCCAGGGCTGATGTTCTCCAGGCTGAGACCCTTGCTTGTGTCTCACTGTCACTATGATTTGGCTGATTTGGGGGTGGGGTCTCTGCTCCTGTGTGGTCTTCTTACTCCAGTCTTGCCCCATTTTAAAACTGTTTCACAACTTTAGGATGTGCAGGTTTCTGCTCCTTCCTGATTCATTTTATTAATGACATCAACTGCTAGTGGTCCTTCAGGGTCCTGACCATATGGCCACTCTCTCTGCCTTCTTGTTCGTCCTAAGTCACTTGTGATTTGCCTAGTAAATTGTCCCAAAGGTGAGACTCAGAATAACCTGGATATTGTTACAGATGCAGGGCCTTTCACTGTAGTTGCTGGACAGCCTCACAGAAGGTGCCCAGCCCAGTTCCATCTGTGGTGTGGAAGGATGCAAAGCATACAGCAGCCTTAGGTTGCCAAGCAGCAGGAGCTGCAGGTGGACAGTTGCTCTTTGAAGGGGCGGGGCAAGCAGTATGCTGAACATGGAGGACACATCATAAAACATGCATCAGTTACAGGTTTGGCAAAGAATTCGATGTGTGAGGACAGTGCTCTTGAGCTTTCACACACATTTGATTCTCAGGATGCCCCCCCGTGAGGCAAATACAAAGCAGGTGCAGTTACCATGGCCTAACATGCAGGGAAGCTGGGCATGCAGAGCAGTAGGGGAGGTGAGCCTGGGCTGGAATGCAGACTTTCATTTCTCTGCCCTGTGTTTCAGTACAAGACCATAAAGGCGATCTTTGGGGGCTTCAGTTCTAAGACACAGATGTTTTTTGCATCGTAAAAAGAAAAAAAGTTGGTGTATCAGAGAGAATTTTTACAAGCTTATTTGTAATAGCAAGATTGGGAGCCACTTAAATGTCATCAGAACGAGCTGATTAAATAGCCACTGTCGCATGAATGTCCAAATTACTAACCAGGGGCAGTAGTGCAGGCCTGGAATCTTAGCAGTTCGGAGGCTGAAGTAAGACGACTGAGAATCAAGCACCAGCCTGGCTTACATGAGATGCCATCTCAAGCAAAACAAACAAAGCATATTTTAAAGAACAATATGAAGAAAAGACGGTAACTGCATACACCAGTATCTTGTCCTCAGAGAGAGATAAATTAGAAAAGCAAAACAGCAGCCCTACATGTACTAAAATGTGAAAACACATTGAGTTCATCATACCTGTCGAGAACATGTCTAAAAAGACACCAGAGGAACCGCTTCACAATGGCTGTTCTGAGATGAGAGAGCTGAGGAACCAGGCTTATTTTCTTGTTAACTATGCCATTTGTATTCTGACTTTTAAAAATGTGCATATATTATACTTCAATTAAAATTTCAAAGTGTGCCCAGAGGAGCGAGATCTGCTCAGCGCAGGTGAAGAGGTCAGGATGAGTGACGTGAAGAACAGGGAGTCTTAGAAGCACTTTGTCTCTGGGACCTGCACACCGCTCAACCCATCTAGTCTGCTCTTCAGTCAGAGATGACATCGCCATTGTGCTGTCGAAGCAGCCCCTCCCCTTCCTGGCTCCTCAATTATGGACTTGACAACTTTGAGACACTGTCCTCAGGTTTCTGGAGTGGTTTAGGGGGTTAGAATGGTAACCATAACAATACCTTGTGTCTGTTGGGCACTAACCATATGCCAGATCCTGAAATGTTTTTCATGGGTGTATTGCACATAAGTTTCAGAACAGCCTGTAAGTTAGGACTATCACTATTTCTCTAGAGGTAGAAACTGCATTATAGGGAAGCTAAGCAACCTGGCCACAGCTACACAGCTAGGAAGAAACCAGGACTTCACCACGAATGTCCCTATCTAAAATCTCTTCCAACTTGAAATACTTGGAGTGATTTCTGTTTTCTTAATCCAACCCTGCTGATACAAGGATACTCAGGAGAGGAAGTGACTATAAAGATGTTCTGAGGATATGGAGGAAGACACACAGAAGTGGAGGAAGATGCAGGGAAGTGGAGGAAGACACACAGAAGTGGAGGAAGAAGCACGGAAGTGGAGGAAGAAGCACGGAAGTGGAGGAAGACACATGGAAGTGGAGGAAGACACACGGAAGTGGAGGAAGATGCAGGGAAGTGGAGGAAGACACACGGAAGTGGAGGAAGACGCACGGAAGTGGAGGAAGACCATGGAAGTGGAGGAAGACACACGGAAGTGGAGGAAGGCAAGGGTCTGTCAGCAGCATCCTGGAGTCCCGTAGACTATGTGGGAGTGTTCTAACCACTGTAACCAGCTAGGAGACAAGAACACACACAGTGATTCCAGCAGTGAGGGAAGGAGATACAAAGGATTAGTAGTTACAGCAGGTTGAGAAATATAGGAAACAAAGAAGGTAGGGTCTGGAGAGATGGCTCAGTGATTAAGAGTACTGATGTTCTTTTTCATTTGGTTTGGTTTGGTTTTCCTAGACAAGGTTTCTCTATACAGCAGTCCTGGCTGACTGAAACTCACTCTGTAGACCAGGCTGGCTTCAAACCCACAGAAATCTGCCTGCCTCTGCCTCCTGAGTGCTGGGATTAAAGGTGTGTGCCACCACAACCTACTGGAGCACTTGCTGTTCTGACTGAGGACCCGGGTTTGGTTCCTAACACACACACGGAGGCTCACAACCTATTAATTGGAGGCAACTCCAATTCCAGAGATGCTTACATTCTCTTCTGGCTTTCCTGGCACCAGGCACACACACACACACAAAAGGTACACATACATACATGCAGACACTCAAGCATACCCATTTAAAAAAATAAAAACTTTACATTTCAGAAAAGTGAGGTTAGGGGGATGGCCAGGACATGATGATGGGAAGGTGCTTGCTGTACACACATGAAGATTGGAGTTCGAGTCCCCAGCACCTGCATAAAAGCTAGGTGTAGTGGTGCATGTCTGTAATTGCAGCACTGGGCAGGTGGAGAGAGGTGGATCTCTGTATCTCACAGCCGGTCTAGCCGAATCCATGAGTTCTAGGTTGAGGAAGATTTCCCATCACACAAAGTAAGGTGGAGAGTGATTGAGAAAGACCTCAGCCTCTGGTTTCTATACAAATTACATAGACCCACATGCATGTATACAACACACAAGACACCCATACCACCCACACCTACACCACACCCACACACACCACTCACCACACACATGCACACTCAAAATACTCTGCACACACACTACATACACATACCACATACACAAAGCACACATACCACACACAACCACACTCAGACACTATACACATATACAAAATACACATAACCACACTTACCCCTCCCCCACCCTCACTACAGAGAAGGAAAGGCTGTGAGAGGTGCTCCTAGAGGCTGAGCTTCAAACTTTGCAGGAGAGGGTGTGGTCGAGTCACTGGGGTCAAGATCAGCAAGATTGCAGGGTTGCCAACAAAACTCCTGGGGAGTCGCCCAGGAGATAGTGAACTTGCCAGGAAGTCACTGCAGAAAAGTCTCAGCTGGGGGCCTAGCCCCAGGCGCTGCTGAAACTCTGTTGTGGCACAGCAGCCAAGGGGTTTGGCACTGGGGTCAAGCATTGCAGCATTTCTTAAGAAAGGTACCTTGGAATCAGAAAATCAGAGCCACTGGTCCAGTGATGGCTCGGCTTTGCCCTCTGCAGACACAGCTTAGAATTACACCAACAGGCAACAGACACAATACAGGGATTGTTAACTCAGATCCCAAGAAGGGCAATGAAGGGCAAGTCAGTTGAACACCTGCCTTGCTGTCCTGCCTTCGAGAAGTCACAAAAAACCTCCCACGCCTCCGACCCTGATAGAGAAATAGCAAGGACCGTCATGTGCAATTCTTCTCTCTGTGGAGTATGAAGCGGCACTAGAGAGAGGAGGCACCTCTTGGCTTTGTACTCCCTAAACACCCATACATGGCCTGCGTCCCTGCCTGCACTGGCAGACGTTGCTCAGCCCAGAAAGCCCTCTTGGGTTGTCTCTGGCTGCTCCCAATAAAATGATCTTTTCATTTTTCTAGCTGGATAAGATACTGCTGCAGACACAGTCTTGTTCATAGCAAGTGCCAGTAATGGGTCTGTTTAGCTAGTGGCCCAGATAGAATACTGAGTGGTAAATGTGATGTGGGCAGGCAGATCAAAGGGTCATGGAGCCATACCCCCACCTTGGGTCTGGACACCCCAAGGAGAACCAGAGGTCCTGCTTCGTAAGCCACTTTCCTTCCACCCCTCACCTTGATCGTCACCAGCAGACAGTCCATTTGGTGACAAGTTCAGTTTGATTTTAAAGGCTTGGGCAACAGTGATAGGTGTGTGGTTTTTGCTATTTAAAGAAATTTTATTTTGCTTGTATGATGTATGAATGTATACATGTTTGTGTATGTGTACGAGTACATATGTAGAGACCAGAGGTGGATGAAGAGTGTTCTTTATTGCTCTTGACTTATACTTTTTTTTGAGGCAGGGTCTCTCACTGAACTGAGAGCTTACCAGTTCAGTAATTCTAGCTGGCCAGTGAGTCCCAGAGATCTTCCTGTCCTCATTTCCCCAATACTGTGATTATGGGCACAAGTTACCTGGCTGCTTTTTACATGTGTGCTAGGGAGATTCAAACTCAGGGCCTTATGCTTGCCCAACAACCACTTTATTGACTGAATCATCTTCCCAGCCCTACTTATATATGCTTCGGAGAGAGGGCGTCACTATATGATTGAGGCTAGCCTCAAATGTACGGTTTTCTTGCCTCATCTTCTCGAGTGCTAACTAACGTCCAGCTTTTTACAGAAACTTTGAATGATTTAACAAAACTATTTCATCCCAATGCGTGTTTATAGGGCCCTAATTGCTTTTTTATGTATTGGGTTTATGATAGCAGAGTCCATTTATGGGGACTCCAGAAAAACCTGAGTGATGGAGCCCTGTGCTTTAGCCAGCTTGGTGCTTCTGAAGGATGGAGAAAGGATCCCCCAGAGAGAAATGTTAAAGAAAGAACCTATGCCAGGATCCTGGATCCAGTACAGTTCTGCCACCAGCCAGGCCAAGAGCGTGGCAGATAGGTCACTGAGCGCGGCAGGTAGGTCACTGAGCGCCCTGGGGGCCGCGTGGCCATTGAAGCCTATGCTGTTTCTTGTGGCCTCTGCCGTTTCTAACTTGTCAACATGCGAGCCCAATTGCGGGCCCAACTCTTCGCTGGCCTTTCAGAACGAGTTTTCTTGGTTCCAGGTGCCGATCTAGATAAGCTTAACAATGAGGGGATCTTTCCTTAAAAAGTTGTCTCACCTGGTGCCCCTTTTCAGCGTCAAGAACTCCATTCCACCCTTGCCCTCAGATCGTAGAGCGCAGCTCTACGATCATGTGGGCCAATTCTGCCCTCTTGTGGCTATTCCTTGTTGAGCGTTAGCTCAGTTTTGCCAGGGATTTGCAGAAGGATCAGATCACCCGCAGAGAAGCTGAACCCACAGATCCTTGGGGAACGGTTTCAGTTCCAGAGAATGCCTGTTGGTAATCCAAACCTGTGGCCCCATATTTGTGGAGGGCTGTGTGTTAGGAAGGCGAACCACAGGCTGCCATCGGGAATACCTGGGTGCTGGACTGACAGGCTGAAGTGAACGGAGCCATGGGCGTTTAATTTTAGGGACATCGGCAGGAAGCAGCCAGGAGTAGCACCAACGGCCTTGTGGAACGTGGGCCCTGGAGTCCCCTTCCAGCCTGCAGGAGGGGTGTTGAGCTGTGGCAGCATGCGCCTGGCTTTGCTTTCAGGTTTGGGTGGAGAGGGATCTCTGGCCCTACAAGGAATGTAGGGCTAAGAGTTGGGGATTGGAAGTGGCAGGGAAAATAGAAAACAGAGGAAGGAGGCAGAAGATGGGGCTTAACAAATAAGGTAGGAGAAGGCACAAGTACACAGGCCTTGAAACTGGGATAGCAAGTGAGAAAGTAGCCCACAGCCCACCTGCAACGGCTGCAGGTGGCTTAGAGGGCCCTGGGTGGGCTGGGCTCTCCCGAGTTTAACTGAACACACAGAGAAAGATGGCATGGTGAGGGATCATTATCCCAGGCCTGTTTAGATTTTTCTAAGATTCCACGGAGCCTGATTTTGGCCCTGCTAAAAACACCCAGCCCATGTTTCTTCTTTGTCGGCTCTGGCCCTGTGCTGTCCTTTAGATTGCAGGACCCAGACCCAGCTCTGATGTCCTTGTTAGGAAAGCAAGGAGATCCGGTCTACTGACTGAAACATACAAGATCATGGAGACGGCCGACATTAATGCAAGTATAACACTTCCCATGGATACTTGCATTTGTACTAGAATCAAGGCCTCTTAGCCAAATGATAGCATTTTAGCTGGAGAGGTAGAATGGGGTGTGTGTGATGAGTTGGAGTTAGAGGAAGGCTTCTCATATGGATGCTTGTGCCTACAAGTCCCTAACAGCCCAGGTGGTGTTGTCTGTAGGCCAGTTTGGCACTGCCTTTGCTTGCTGGTGGAATCCAAATGGCTTATACTAAGCCAGGCATGGTGGGGCATGCCTACAATTCCAGTACTTGGTGGATAGGGTGGGCAGAGCCAAGAGAATCAGGACTTCAAAGTCATCTTCATCTGCATAGCGAGTTTGGGACCAGCCTGGGCTACTGGAGACCTTGTCTCAAAGAAATAAGCAAAGGCTCACATTGAAAAGGGTGGGATGAGTACTTGGGCCTCCCCGCATCCATAGGGATTTCTTTTTGGCTTTGCTTTCACATATCAAGCCTAGGGCAGCCTTTCCCAGAGGGCATTTCTCAGGAAGCCAGTCCCTAAGGGATGCAGCCTGAGGCTCAGGTGTCTCTGGTCACGTGTGTTTTAGAAGCTCCCTCCTGCTATGTTGATGTTCGATAATGCTCACAGTTTACAGTGATAGAGGGTGGACCCACAGAATCCAGCAGTGCATGAAAGGGAACACCTCGGTTTGTGCAAATGCCTCCAAAGTTCTTTGATTCAAGCCAGTCCCTAAGGGATGCAGCCTGAGGCTCAGGTGTCTCTGGTCACGTGTGTTTTAGAAGCTCCCTCCTGCTATGTTGATGTTCGATAATGCTCACAGTTTACAGTGATAGAGGGTGGACCCACAGAATCCAGCAGTGCATGAAAGGGAACACCTCGGTTTGTGCAAATGCCTCCAAAGTTCTTTGATTCAAGACTTATTTTCCCTACATGTATGTACTATGCCTGAGAACTGGTTCCCCCAGAGCCCATGAGGAACCTGCTTTTCTCATACTGGGATCACGAGAGTAAGAGAAAATTGAGGCTCTAATCTTCAGTGGCTAGTGTGAATTCCTGACCTTACTCTGAGGGGTTCTGACATTTACTTCCATTTGCTCATTTGATGACCTCAGGTCACAGTCTCTGCAGGTTTTGAAGGGACAATGAATGTAACAGGAGGTAGACCAGATGCACTCGGCTCTGGATAGGCAAGTGTTTTCATTGTCTCCCAGGCACTTTGGAAGAGGACCAAGAAGCATGGGGAATTCGCTGGGCACAACAGCTGGGACCTTGGCATTGTGCCCTGATGCCACCACTATCAAGCATTTACAGAAGTTTGCATGTGTCTGTACTTTTATTCCCCCGGGGAACTGCTATGGTCATCCTTGCAGGTATTGTGGCTCAAAGTGGTTAAGTAATTTGTCATGGCACACAGCTGTTAACTACCAGAGTAGAGATTCAAAACCAAAGCTGTTTGGCTTTGAGTTATGATTTTGTTTTTTACTTTTTTGCTCCCTTTCACCCTCAGTTCTGTTTCATACATATAGATCGAGCCAATTAACCCACAGGTTCTGAGGAGCTGTCTTGAAAAAAAGGCCCACAGCCCCCATCTCCTTATATCTCTTTTCTTCCTCCCCCTCTTTACTTTATTTTGAGGCAGTGCCTCATGTAGTCCAGGATGGCCTTGAACTTGTCATGTAGCCAAGGCTGCCCTTGGACTCCAGGTCCTCCTGGCTCTACCTCCTTATGGCTAGGGCTCTAGGCCTCTGCTATCACATTTCGCTCCTCTCCCACGTCTTTCTGATGACCCCCAAAGCCTCCTAGTGACTGCCTTCCTAACTGTTACCAGATCTATGGCCACGAAGGAGCAGTGAGAGGTTTTTGATTCAATGTGATATTAATGGGATGTTTCTACCTGTTCTTTTTCTGCCACCCCCAGTATATGTCAGCTTTGCTCTCTCCTCTGGCTATTTCCCTTTGTTCCAAGCAAATTTCCTCTTTGGGGACCTGGAGCCGGTGACATCCCACTCTACTGCACGGATGTCTTCAAGTAAATCTTGGCTCACATGCTTGACCCTAGGCTTCAGGCTGTTTTGGGACAGGGACATTGAGATTTGTGCCCACCACAGTGTCTGGCATCTGGCATGGAGCAGGTGCCTGTTAAGTGACAAGTAAGGGACCCTGGAAATTATTTCTTTAAAGAAAAGCAGTGTGTGGTCGAACGCATCTTTGCTCATTATTGCTTTCCTGGTATTCAGGAATGGCTTCAGATTTGCTCTAAGCCTGGCCCCATCTCTTCCTTGGCAGCATTACTGCCTTTCTCCAGAAGATGGCGAGCAAAGCCAACAGGAAGGAGAAGGTTCATTTGCTCAGAGCCAAGCCCAAGTGAGCTGAGCTCTTCTTCTTATGAAAGAGACAGGGATGGAAAATTATTTGCCAAAGTTTATAAACATGCACCAAGGAGGCAGGTTTTCTGGCTAAGCTTCAGGAAAGTGATCACTTTAGAAAGGGCGGCTGAAGTGGAGAAGCTGCAGCAGGCTGTGACTAGGATTTTCTTCAGGACATCTCTTTAGTCAGTATCTTTCGCCTAGGTAGCCTCAGAGTCTCAGCAAGCCAGGACAGTGTCCTTGTCTGGGAAGTTCGCTTTGGAAATCTCCTAGTTTGTGGCCTTGGTAACTCTATGGTGTGCTGGAAGATTCCAAGGGCTTCCCATTCATCTTTGCACGGGTCTTTTTTATTGATCAGGGCTTGGACAAGACATGCTGATTCGAGCTGACTAGAAAGAGCTAACAGCCTAGCAGAGTGGACAGACTGGAGAGGTTCCAGCAGGGTGGGAATTTGCCAAATAACTTTTTAAAAAAGGCTGGGGAGGCAAGGCAATACTATATCTTTAATGACAGTGTAATGCAAAGTAAGGGCAGCCAATCCCATTGAGGGCAAGGGTATGACCCTGGAAAGA
This sequence comes from Ondatra zibethicus, assembly GCA_004026605.1. Lineage (NCBI taxonomy): Eukaryota > Metazoa > Chordata > Mammalia > Rodentia > Cricetidae > Ondatra > Ondatra zibethicus. The sequence goes on along the minus strand of PVIU01020893.1, from coordinate 5,005 downwards.
GGTGGCATGCCTCCCCGGTCTTTAGAGAGACAGATTACTAAGGCCATAGCCACTGCCACTGCAATCCCCATCCCCCCATTTTTCTTGTGACCTACATCCTCTCCTGAAGCCGAGCTGGGCTCTAGGCCAGGGTGTCAGTCATGGACAAAGGCGCCCTGTTTTAAAGGCCTGGCCACTGTGCTTGCCTGTAAGGTCTGGCAAATGGTGTAGGCCTCCCCAAGCTGATAACATAGAAATATACAAAGAGGACACCCCTCCCAGGATGCTAGCAACACTGCCCCCTCAGGTTTCCAGTGCATGGTGACAGAGCGGTGCTCCTGAGGCCACTCAGCTCAGGCTGGTTGTGTGGTGGGTGCTGGGCTAGGTTCTTCTTCCAGCTGGCCCCATTCTGGCTTTGTTTGATTTTCCTAGCTGGTTGGAAAGTCCCTTTGTCTCGGGGTCTTTGGACCAAGAGTGAGCGACATCTCAATGTGGCCTGTCCTCTTTCTCTGTCCACTTCCCCTTCTTGTTTCCCAGCACCCTGGTCCCTCTGTCATTGAAGGGGCAATGGCAGAAACGCCAGCTGGGCTGGGGACCCATTGCTGTGAAGAAGGGAGATGGATCTTTTAGTTTTGCAGGAAGTTTCTGCTCCTGTGGGATGGGGATGCCATCATCTACCTGACATCTGGTCACTGAGAGTGCGTAGACAGTGCAGACGACAAAGGGGGTGTGTGTTCACGGCAGCCAGGCCTCTCAATGGGCCTGGAAGGTTCAAGCAAGAGGGAAACGTGAAAGGATGGGATGGACTTAGATGTGCACATTATATGTGGGAGGTATGTCAGGTGGGAAATGGGGGGGGACAGAGGCACAGTGATAGGAGTCTGTGGGACATTTCTAGGTGTGAGTAGACACATCCTTATGACTTAAACAAGAGCTATGTATGCACATGTGCAAGGGCATCCACGAGGAGGGGCATCCAGGAAGCTGGTGCGAGTGTACATATAGAGCCCTTGTTATAGCCCAGGGCTATTGCAACTACTTGGGCAAAGACTGTGTAGAAACTAGCATTAGGAAAATTAATGTGGCTGTATTGAGGAGGACTGGAAAGGGACCATTAGAAGGTTGTAAATTCTGGGTACAGTGGATGACACAGGAGAGTAAGAAAGTGCCTGGGGATAGATGTCAGCCCCATCCTGCAGGAAACATTGACACAGGCACCTGAGAGACCAGAATGACCACAGCATTGAGGAAGACACAGAGGGTCCTGTACAAAAGCCTGGTGTGGATGGTATTGAGGAAGATACGTGGGGTCAAGCAAAAAAGTCTGGTGAGGGCACGACTCAGCCTCTAAAGTGCCCTCAAAAGGACCTTGTTCATCTGGCCACTTGACATCTTCAGATGTCAGAAGGTCCTCCTTAGCCTGACTGCACACCTGACTCACCCTCCAGTGTGAACCAGTTGAAGGAGTAGGCCCCTCCTGGTTCAGGTTCTCTGCTGAGCTCTGACCACATCTTAGAGCAGAGCATTCTGGTTTCACTTTGCTGAGGGCAGATGTACTGTCCCTCAATGCCAGGATCCACCTGTCCTGGAGGTGGGAAGAAAATGTAGCCCTGTTTGGAAGGCTCTGTTTAGGAAGTAAGACCAGCTATGTCTGAGAAGGAGGGAGGTAGGATGGGAGAGAGAGAGAGAGAGAGAGAGAGAGAGAGAGAGAGAGAGAGAGAGAGAGAAGAGGAGAGAAGAGAAATAGAAGAGAACTTTCTGGAAGTTAAAATAGGCAGCTCAAGTCATCTGTTTCTTCTAGTTCAGGTCCCTTGAGACAGCTGCTTGTATGATGGATGGCTACATTTATTTGCTGCAGTTTTCCTGGGATCACAGCTCTCTAACAAATTCCCGTTGCCCTCCAGGAGAACACTGCTGGCATTGTGAAGGGTACATTTTCATTCTAAGGGAGTTGCAGAGGCAGGGCAAGACATTGAGTCAGCAGAGAACTGGCAGGAGACAGGTGTAAGAGGCACAGAGGAGTTGGGGGTGGGGTGAGGTCACCCCAGCCTGCTGCTCTTTGGTCTCCCTCTCTCTGCACTTGTTTTGGTCTCAGCTGTGTGATGAGGTTGCTGCACGGGGCATTGCCACACTCCTTCAGGATGGTGGCTTCCTGTGACATATGCTGTGGTCCCAGCCTGGAGAGGAGTTCAGGCGTCAGAGGCTGGGAACAATGATGACTGCCCTTCTGGGACATGGCAATCGCAGAACTGGCCTCCAAAAGCTTTGAAGTCAGCCTGAATAGGATTCTGGGTTTATAGGCTGCTCTCAACATAACCTCGTGTTCTTTCCTAGCTTTTTCCAAGTTAAGAAAATACTTTGAAGAGAGATTGTTCAAGGCAAACTTTCAAATATTTTAAAAAACAATGGAAGCCTTCTATGAAAGGACATTTTATGTGGAATTGAGATAAGGCAGATAAATACAAAGCTCATCTGTTTTGGTAGAGGGTCCGCAGCAGTGGCTCTCAACCTTCCTGACGCTGTGACCCTTTAATACAGTTACTCATGTGGTGGTGACCCCCAGCCATAACATTATTTTTGTTGCTATGTTATAACTGTAATTTTGCTACTGTTATGAACCATAATATAAATATCTGTGTTTTCCAATGGTCTTAGGCAGCCCCGTGAAAGGGTCGTTCGACCCCCTCAGGGATTGAGAACAACCTCCATAGATTCTGAACTGGGGAGTTGATCAATGGCCAACCTTAGGGCCAGATGGGCCAAAGACAGGCATGAGGATAAGTGAGGTTCTAGAATCCACGTTCATGATTTAGAAAGTACTTCCTACAAGGATTAATAGAGGGTGTCTTCTGTGTCTGCTATGAACTGTCACTGAAGACATCCAGTATGTGTCCATTGACTATTACAGCAAGACCGTTGTGGATGGGCCCCCTCCCCACCATCAGACATTTCTCTCAGCACTTAAGATTAGCAAAAGCTTGGCTTTATTCTAAGGAATTGAAATGTTTCTCAACTCTTCGTTCTAAAACACCAAGCAGGCTAAATTTCTGCCCCACTTAAAGGAATGTTTCCCAAATGAGTTGTGTATCACAGGCTAGCACTTCACATCCAGCTCAAATTCCTTCTGCATGTCTTCTTGCTCCTAGGATGCTGGGCTGAAGATGCGGGCTGAAGGTGGAAGTGGACAGGAAGCCCTCTGTGTGCTGGCTCTTTTAGGAGTACACACAGTTCTGGTGTGAATGTTTCTAGAACAGGGGCTCCGCATCCAGCCTCTTGCTCTGTGGGTACCATAGCTTCTCAGTGGGTTCTTGTATGTCTTTGATTATGGAACTGGAGAATCTAGTTGCTCTCGATTTGAATAATTCTGTGTGTGGCACTGAGTTCTCTGCCATTCTGATTACAAGACGTCCTGTGGCAGGTGAGTTAGGATCTGAGGGTCACTTCTGATGCTCAGTCTATTGTACCCATCACTTACCTGTAAACACCTAACTCTAGTCTTTTGTGTAAAGGCAACAAACATTGATGTTCTTGACCCAGGTCAGCACTCCCTGTAGCAGGATGCTTTGATTGTCTTCTTGTTTATTATTGAAGAAACTAAAGTTTCAGAGTTCCAGTTCAGAGTTCCAGAGTTCCAGCTCTTCAGCAGAAATAACCTCAATATCTCATCATCATTTCGGGCCTTAAACGCCTGCCCTGAAGTGAGACTCCATTGACGAAACATTTTTTTCCTTTGAGAGCAGATGTCAGTTGGCTAAGGGTGGGAGCTCATGTCTACTTCTTCCATGGGTGATTTATTTTCTTCATAGATATCATTTATATCTCTTCTTAGATAGAGAGCTAGCTGACTAAAGGATCACACTTTGACAGGCCAAAGGAGCAAGATTAGAAACAGAGCTATCTTTTAGCACAGCAGGGTGGTAATCATGACTGAGAAAATAGCTACTAGAATGGATTTTGAATGCTTCTGATACAAAGAAACAGTGCATTCCCAACTACCCTGACCTGACCATTACATGTTGTATACATACTGTATACATGTTATCTTCTACTTCCAAAATATGTACAGTTGCTATGTAAATAGAAAGAAGCAAGAGACAGCAGGAGACTTGATGGCGGTTCAAATATGAGTTGGCTAACAGATGGCAGAAGGAGCCAAAGGTGCTAGAGTATCCAAGAGATATGGAGGATCATGGAAAGAGCGATCTAGGACTTTGGCTAATTGTGCCAATGGTGCTCACTGAAAAAGATAATTCCAATAAAGGAGGATGTTTGCTCATACTGATTCTGAGGTTACCTGGCAACCAGCTGGTTAATTGGTCTGGAACTTGAGGTCTGGTGTATACTTGAGAGCTGCTATAGATTTTAAACAGTAGTCAGCACCCTGGGTGTAGGTGACTGAGGGGAACAAGGTTCTAATAAGGAGGTAGAGTGGAGTGTTGAGATAGAGGGAGGGAATGAAAGAAAAGCCCAGGGGAAGTACAGCAGTCATCAGTGTAATGTTAGGCCTGGAAAGTTCTCTTGGCATCTGGCAAGTAAAGAGTCAATTAATTTTTCATAAATATATTGAGTCCCAACAGTAGACCAAGTACTGTTCCTAGACCCAGGCACCAGAGAATACCTCATCTTAGTGACAGAAGATAGACACGACACATTCTCTCTCACACAGTGTCTTAGAAGGTGGCACAAGCTAAACGTGAAGAAGAAGATGCAGGCCACACCGACACCGAAGGAAAGTTGGGAGCATTGGACCGGGTGTTGAAGTTTTAGACCTGTTGGTCCTAAAGTTCAGCATGAACAAAGGCTTGAAAGTAGCAAGAAGTTGACGTGTGATACGGTGGCAGTGGGGGCTGGGGACTAACAGGGGGGTACCAAGTGCTTGGAAAACATCAGGAAGGTAGCCTGTGTGGGTAGAGTAGAGGAGGAGGATCTGGAAGGAGGTAGAAAGAGGCAGGGATGGAAACAGTTCTGCTAGGCTCTGGTTGGTGACTGCGCGGTGGCTGCTGCCGCTGCCGCCGCTGCCACTGCC